>VWZP01001139.1:298176-382254 GCA_013396995.1 Dicaeum eximium
CAGGTTGGAAAAGTCCTCTGAGGTTTGTCCAGCTGTTTCCCCATTTCTGTCCCATGCCCCCAGGTGCCACATCTACATGTCTTTGAATCCTTCCAGGGACTCCAACACTTCCCTGGGCAGCCTGTGCCAGTCCTTGACAAGGTTTTGGTGAAGAAATTTTTCCATCCATCCAAACTAAACCTCCTGGCCAGCCTGAGAGCATTTCCTCTTGTGTCATACTGCATTAAAACACCCTTGAATCACAGAACCATAGAATCATTAAGGTTGGAAAAGACCTCTAAGATCATGGAGTTACCATCAATAATGGATCATTTTTGCTGCCCATGGCAAAGGGTTGGAACTAGATGATCTTTAAGGTCCTTTCCGACCCAAACCATTCTGAGATTCTGCAAATTACACCAGAAGATGCACTGCAAATAGAAATGAAATCTTACAAAACAATAAAGTTTGACATTGGAGGGGCATTCTAATAAAGTTTGAATACAAGGCTGATTCTAGAGATGTATTCAAAAAGGTCATGAAAAACAGCCATAAATTTGCTTGGAAATTCGGATGAAAACTCACAGCTTTATTTTTGCACTATTCACTCACTCTAAGTACTAACAACATGGGAAATTTGGCTGTGGCACTGAGGCTACTGTCAGGGCCTTGGAAGAGTTCAACAAAAAGTCCAGTGCCTAAAGGAGCTTTTTAGTTTAACATCCACTTGGAAAAGCAGCACCTCCATTGCCCTCTAATGCCAGTGTGAGACTCTCTTCAGACTTAAAAATCACAGAATCTCAGACTGGTTTGGGTTGGAAGGGACCTTAAACATCATCTCATTCCATCTCCTGCCATGGCAGGGACACCTTCCCCTGTCCCAGGCTGCTCCAGCCCCAGTGTCCAGCCTGGCCTTGGGCACTGCCAGGGATCCTCTGGGCACCCTGTGCCAGGGCCTGCCCACCCTGCCAGGGAAGAATCCATCATCTCATTTTGCACTGCTTTGGCTGTATTTTGTTTTTCTCTTGTTAGCAGACAGCCCCAGAGGAGTCAGCCCTTTCTGCACACGTTCAGAGGCTCTTTGGAAGCTGTTCACTGGAGCTGAGGCTGGGTCCTGACTATACACTAATAACTTCTGTGTCAGCACTGAACTGCTTTTGAAAACTCTATTTGTAAGTCCCTTATACTAAACCCAAAGCAACTGTACTAAGGTAAAGGAAACAAAATGGGAACTGCATGGATTTCAGGTTTCTTTTCATTTTCCCTTCTATCTCATTTTCAAAGGGTCAGTCCTGTACTTAGTCTTTCTAAAGTAAGCTTCACCATGAGTGGAATTTCCAGAGGAGTTATAAACTCCTGAAAAATGGGGTTTATAACAGAAATGTTGACAGTTGGCTCTTAAGAGTAGAAGAGTTACCAAGCACTGCTGTAATATAGTAGTCTCTAACTACTGTAATTCTGGTGAAAAGTTACTGTAATGTGACTCCCTATCTATACCAGGCCACACCATTTCTCTTCTTTATGGCCTTCATTATGGTAAGGAAAATAGATGTCCCCCTAGAGAGAGCTGCCAAAAGAGGTTCTAAGCATTTCTAAGCCGTGTCTCCTTTCCATCAGGGCCTGAATATAAGGCTGGGAGATCTAATGTGATCACTGTAATGAGAAACACCATCAATCCTCCTCAGAAAATGAACACTCAGGTGTGGCACAGAATTCTAACACAAGTTAATCTATAGTGCCTTTTCCCTTGAAAGATTCCTGGGTGTTTTAATGAACAGTGTCCCTGGGCAACACTCACTCATCCCAGAAATCATGGCTACCTGTAGGATGGACAAAGCATCCTTTTTCCATGCTCAATGCTGTGATTCTCTCCATGCTCACAGGGGAGAAAGCAAACAGAAAACAGTTCTCAGCTGAACACAGAGAACATATTCCTAAAATTAACTACCAAATGGCAGCACAACAGTTTTGCATCAAATGGTCTCCAGATACTTCCTATAGGCACATCAAATAATTCTTTACAGTGAGCCAACTGCATATTCACTTTTATTAGAAAACAGAATTCCTGGTGTTTATGCTATTATTCTTTTCTGGAACAGCACCACAACCTCTGTTCTAACTGTGCAGTTGCTTTTGATGTTCCTTATGCTGGGGAGGAGTGAAAGGATGCAGATATTATTTTGAAAAAAATAAAACTAAAAATATATATTTAATGAAAAAATATTTTTATATTAATGTTTCAAATACTTGTTAGGCATTCTTTCTTCACACTTGCATTTTTCTGGTATGAAATTAGAGATTTTTGATGTAATGTTTGTGTTCATGAATACTATGTTTTTATGTGTGTTAAGGAGAGAGAGAATTTATGCACATAAACTGTCATTTCAAGGTCAGGTTGTGAAATGCAATTGCTGTTAATGACAGTAAACAACAGAGGTGGATAAATATGGGTAACTTTTAGCAGATGAGCAGCTTAGACCATTGCTTAATATTTTTTAGAACAGACAAAAGTTTTTTGATATGCAGAGGAAAACAGTAGCAAAGGCAGAGCAAAGTCAAAGCTATAATCAGAATGTACTGTGATTAAAAAAAGAATAAATCAGATGGATATAGGAGATTATGACCATCTGTATATTTTTGCCTCACACATCACTCTCACACTGGCTTGAGGCCCCCAAAAAATCTCATTCCCAACATATTTGCCTAGGAACACATCCCATGTTCAGCCTGTGGGGTGACTTCCATTGCACAGAAATGCAGCTCCAAGGGGCTGATCAGTATTAATAGGAAAAAAAGGAGTTACTAGAGGGGGATGGAAGATGCCTTTCACCCACAGCACATCACCTTGGAAAATGCCCTTTTGCACCAGGGGAAACTTTCCTACAGCTCCCTGAGTCTCCACCTGTAACTCCCTGCTCTGGCCAGGTCCAACCCAGCTGATAAAACCTGGCCAGTCCCAGGCCTTCCCTTCCAACACAGAACCTGATAAATTGCTCTGCAGTTCAGAGAGAGATGGAAGTATAATGTTAATTGCATTGCTACAGAGGATTCATTGGTTTTCCTTCTAGCTGAGAATAAATTTTTGCCTATATTAAAGCAAAGACTGCTGTTTATTTTATTTTGTCTAGCTCTGAAAATGAAGTTAAAATGACCTAACTCTGTCTTTCCATCCAATTGATGGTGCTGTTCCCAAAACACAAATGACATTGTGAACATAAGTATATGAAATCCACAACTTTACTCATAGAAAATATGGTGAATAACACATCAATTTCCTCAGGGTCTGCTTTAGGTACAGAAGCTGCACCATTCTGTCATTCTGGTGCTCCCTGCATTTTCAATTACGTGCAGCAATTTTTATCCCCCCTCCTAATGACCAAATCTTTTAATCTTTCCTTAAATTGCAAAGCAATGCAACACAGCCAGTGAGGTCACTTGTCTAATTAGGATGAATCATCTAATAAAGTTTGTCAGATCAGCATTTTGAAGGCAGGATTTAAATTTTTGCCAGAAAAGGAAGGACTCTGCAGATTTCACACTCTGATCTTCGACAGCTCCAAACTTGGAGAACTCTCCCCTTCACCCTCTCCTTCCTCCTCCTCCTCTTCCATGAGATTAAACCACAAATATTGGGGTTATGTCTGCATTTCAGGGAGTATCAATGGCCAGCTAAAAGTACTAAAGATATGAGGCTAAATAATGCCAGGAGGGCACAGCAGTGGTACAGGCAAATAGATTTTCTAAGTAGGATGTATGGTGCAGCTGAATCAGGGGGTTATGGTGGAAACCATGCTGAAATAAACCCCATTTAATGAGCCAGAATTAATACAGGGTAATGTACACATGCACAGCATAATGGGATCTTGCAGAGATTTTTAAAAAAATGAAAATGAACAATTGTTGTGATCCCTAGAAATAGAATTAACTTCCTATAGACTTTTCTATAGCAAGAAGAAAACAATCAAGTACTTAAATTACTGAGAACTTGGTATGAAGGCCCACATAAAGAGTGGTTGCTTTGAAATAAAGCCATGCAAAAATATTTTTAGATCTTGGGTACTTTACATTTATCAATAAATATTTTATGAAGTTTCATCGGAGAAGTTATTTAAACATTGGATGAGCCTGAATAATTAGTCTGCAGCACATATCACAAATAAACAGATTATTTTGGGGTTAAAAAAAACCACAAACAAACAAACAAAAAACCAACAAACAAAAAAAACCCAGGCTTGCCTAAGACACAAAATGAGGACCTGAGATGAGGCACTGAATTGACATTAACCTTGATTAAGGTTACTGCCTAAAACTGATTGTCAACACAGGATCTTTCAATGCATTACCCTTATTCCTGTTCTTGTAGCTCATCTTAATCTGAATGGAATTTTAATGGACTTTTAAAAAACACGTTAATAATTACATGGAAGAAGAAAGTGTCAGAATCAGATATAAATTCTTCACATGGTAATTTTCTCTTCATTTCAGTCTCCTCTCTGCAGTGGTTTTGTTCCATTAAAGCAGGCCTTGTCCATAACTGTCAGGCTCTGTACAACAATTTCAGGCAGAGTTTTTTGGGTCACTCAGCTTTGACCACCTTGGATCTCGTTGTTTTGTGTGAAGGCTGGGCTCTGACAGGCTGACATGATTGCTGCTGCCTCTTCTTCTGCCTCTCTCAAGCTTCTGTGCACAAGGCAGAGCCTGGAGCCCCTGCCCTGCCACAGCCTGACACCCCCATGCTGAGCCTGAGCACCCTCCCTGCAGGGCTGGGGGCATGGAGGGCACGGACCTGCTCAGGGTAGGGGAAGAAAAAGCATCCAGGGACCTGTTCCTTCCTTCCAGCACTGCTGGGTGCTCTCTGCCACCCCAGAGCCCGTGGCTCTCCAGCCTGCTGCCTCTCCGTGCTTTAGGGTGCCAAGGGGTGACTTTGTACAGGCACACAAGCTCACACTGAACTGCATTCCAAATCTGCCCAGCAGCCCCAAGTACAACCCTGTCACTGGACATACGTTTCTTGGATGCAAACTTGCTGAGTTTTTCCTTTCATGGGAAAGCTCACGTTTAAGCACAGATTTCTGTAAAAACAAATCTCTGTGTGTGTGGTTTCAAGGACATGAGTGCCTGGCTGTTCTGTCTCCCACAGAGGAGAAGAGAACTGTCTCTCTTTCTTAACCTATGAGGTGGACAATTCTTATCTTGGAATTCTAAGCATTCCAGGAGTCTTGTACTAGCCATGAAGGAGAAAGCATGTTAGCTCTGAACATGGGCACCTATAGCCCTAAATCCTTCTGAACAATGGAGTCATTTTAATAAATAATATCAGCCTTCTGATATTGGAGTCAGAGTCCTGATTCATCACCCAACTTGGGAAGCAACCACAGCACAGCCCCGTGTGCTCAGGACTTTGTGCTGCCCCAGGGCTCTGGTTTCAGTCACAGCAGCCAAATCCAGCTCTGGATCTGCCTCTGCACCCCCACGGGACAGGACAGGCTGCAGCCCTTGCAGCTGTGCTCCTGCACTGCACTGGCTGCAACCACTCATCAATATTTAGTCCATGGGACCAAATAAACTGCTCTGAAATAAGCCTTGAAATGCCCCCAGTGTGGGTAAGCTCTTAGCACCAACCATTTGGCTTTGCAGACGTGGTCTTGTGTCACACCACTGGATTTTGTAGGTATAGAAAATGTGTGGCTACTGCTGTGCATCAAAAAGGGAAAGAAAATCTGAAAGCAGGAGTAAAAGTGTAGAAAAAATAAAGGGTTGTAATAAAAGATATACTGTTACATTGCATCAAAATAATTTTCAAGCAATGAACACTGGGGGAAAAATATAAGAAATAAATTACTAAATATTTTTTAATGTAACAGTCAGGGATTGTAACACTTTTCTTGATGAATAACTTACATGAGCAGGATCATCTATGACTTTGAAACTATATTAACTTTTAGAAATATGCAAAACATTGATTGTTTGGTGTTTGAGCAACCACACAGCTGCTGCACAGAAACTGCCCTGACAGCTAAAAAATGGCAAAGTTTTTTTGCAGACCTAGAACTGTAACTGCTTTGTTTTCATTGTTTAGTTGTAGTTCTGGAGACCTGGAGTTCTAGTACCTGGAGACCACAAAAAAGAAGATACAAGACTATTTTAGAAACCACACAACCCCCATGCCACAGGGTATTCAATGTCAGACAGTTCCAGGTCAACTCATTGCAAATCCCAAACCTGAATTCACAGGGGCTCTGGGACTGATGGGCCGTGGGCATGTTCTAAATGGAAAAGTAGGATATTTAGGTCAGGGCACATCTCAACATTGTACTTCTCAGAGAGAAGGTGCAGTTGTGGTTGAACTGTGACCAAATTTTAATGGTAAAGCTTGTGGAGAACGATGCCATTGGATCCAGAATAGAAAGTCATTGGTAACTAGATGGTGAAAATCTACTTTTTATAATACAAACAATGAAAAATGATAGCTTTGTTATTCAACAAATACTGCATTCCAGGACTGATAGAATCTAGTTTTATATTTCCACTGCAAAGCTCACAGGCCACTTCAGAAGGGGCCCAAGCAGAACTCTTGCACTGCTCATCAGTTCTGCCCCAGCAGATGGGAAAGCAGCAATTCCAAACAAGATTCCTCAGTGGAAGGACCTGTGTTGAAGTCAGGTAAGAACTAAAGGACATTGTTGCAGGAAGGAGGAATTGTTCTGTTTCTGCATCCAGAATTTTCACCTGGGTGTGCCTAAAATCCTTTGCTGTAAATGTTTGCAGCCCTGGAGTGCCACAAACACTGTAGGCTTGCCAGTTGTTGATAAAAAGGAAGAACAGGACTAGGACATGCTAATTGTAGTACTAGTGAAGAAATCAAGCAGTGAAAAAATTGGGTTTGACTTTGTGATGAATAGTGAAGTATTAAACACTGGCAGGATTACAAAAATAGTACAGCAAATTGGGCATATTATTACAAAACATAAGGCTTTCTCTGTATAGCTGATTGTGTGTGACTTTCTTTTATGAACAGTGTAAAGGCTATTAGAAAAAAAAAAATGAAGCATTTTGGAAACAGCCAGAAAGGAAAAAAAAAGGATATAACCTTGTTTTTGCAAGTATCCTTCTAGAAACATCTTTAAACATCTATAATACATGGATATGGAAATAATTTTTTTATTGTGCTATTCTGTCACAAAAACTCATACCTTTGCTACAAAAAACTTAAATAACACTTTATTCCTTCTTTAGGCCTGAAAATAGGACATAAGCAGAATAGTCACTTTGCTGGTCCTCCTCACAAAAAATCATTTAATCCGATTTTTTTTTTCTTAATCTTATATTAAAGGAAGAGAATTAGTTCTTGCACAAAGTCTGAACACATACTGTAATCAAGAAGTTTGGTCTTGTTTTTCTTCCAGAAATCTTTGAATAGAGCACAGATTTAAACTTTAAAGCATCTTGATGGTATACTTAACATAATTATTTGGTTTGTAGCTTGTTAGTCTTGTTTTGGCTTTAGAATTTTGAGATATATTGCTTAGATGTGATTATCCATTACCTCTGGCCTATAGGACAGTACAGTGGCTGAAGCAATGAAAATTCAGATGCATGCAGTTATAGCAAGAAGTAGATCCCAAATTCATAACAAATTAAGACCTGACTTGTATTGTTTACTACTGTTTTGGTTTCGGGTTTTTTTGGGTTTTTGTTTTGGATTGGTTTTGTGGGTTTTTTGGGTTTTGGTTTTGTTTTTTGTTGTTGTGGTTGTTGGGTTTTTTGGTTGGTTGTTTTGTTTTGTTTTGTTTTGTTTTGTTTTGTTTTGTTTTGTTTTGTTTTGTTTTGTTTTGTTTTGTTTTGTTTTGTTTTGTTTTGTTTTTTTTTTGTTTGTTTCGTCTTTTTTATTGTTTAGTCTTTCTGCTTCTAGTGCTGTCATNATTGTTTAGTCTTTCAGCTTCTAGTGCTGACATTCCTGGAAGGTTTGGATCCTTGTCAGCATGGCAAAGGCACAGATCTCTCTGGCTGGCAGGGCAGGATGTTCAGCCCTGCAGGATGGCCACTCCAGGGTGCTCTGGGCTCCCCCAGAGCATCTCTGGCACATCTCGAGCAAACCCTGGCTGAGATGCCAAGGATCTGGGAGGAAAGGCTGAAGAAGGAGTGAAGCAGCACTGCCCTGCCCTCTATTTTGTGTCATGGGAGGGAAGAGAGGGCTCATCAGAAAGAGAAGAGGCTTTGTCAGACCTTAGAGACCTTAGACCTCAGAGAAGAGGCTTTTCAGGTGGGCACAGAATCCTCCCTGCCCCTGAGCCTCAGTGAAATCTCCTAGCAAGGTCTAAAACCTTCCCTGAGACCTATCAACTCCTGAGAAGGAAGCAGGAGTGCCCTTCCTTGGTGCTGTGCTCCTGGAGCCCCTCTGGGCCCCTCAGCACCCTCACCTCAGGAACAGGAACAGGAACAGGTCAGTCATCTCCTTATGGACCCCCTGAGGGTACCTGTGCCACAGAGCCACCTGGGAACTCCATTCCCTGGATCTGGAGTGTTATCCTTGAGAGTGGAGGGGGATCCAGCCAGGCTGTGGATATGGGTAAGAGATGACCAGTGACCCTCAGCTCCCTAAACCACACTGCTGAGCACAGCCCAGGCCAGGGAGGAGCTCCCAAAACCGGGCTCAACAGAGCCAGGACTCTGCCAGCATGGAGAGCTCATCCCTAGAAACTGGAGGTGCCTGGAGCACAAGGAATGATGTGCTCCAGGATGATGAGATTGCTTTGAGCAGCACTGGCACAAACCGTGTGTGCTGGCGGTGGCTCTGGCACAGCTGGAGGTGACACTCAGAGCACAAGGCCATGCCACTGCTGAGGATCTCTGAGCTCACTGCTGAGGATCTCTGAGCTCACTGCTGAGGATCTGTGAGCTCCTGGCACCTCAGCAGCACTGCCTGTGATGGGCACGCCTATTTCGATAGGTTCTTGCGTGGGTTGATGAATCAGGACTCTCTGACTCCATTATCAGAAGGCTGATATTATTTATTAAAATGACTCCATTGTTCAGAAGGATTTGGGCTATAGCTGCCCATGGTCAGAGTTAACATGCTTTCTCCTTCATGGTCAGAGCAAGACTCTGGAATGCTTAGAATTCCAAGATAAGAATTGTTAGGTTAAAAAGAGAGTTCTCATCTCCTCTGTGGCAGACAGAAGCTATGTCCTTGAACACACACACAAAGAGATTTGTTTTTACAGAAATCTGCTCAGAAGTCAGCTTTCCCATGGAAGGAAAAAAGTCAGCAAGTTTCCATCTAAGAAACTTATAAAATGTCTATTGACACACGCCAGTGCCAGGCTGCTGTGCCACTCCTCTGTGGCAGTCTGGAAGCCCTTTGACTGCTGGATGAGGATGGAGCCTGGAAACAAAAATCCAACACACCCCAGTCCTGTGAGCAGAGACAACTGAAACAGCTCCACGGTGCAGATCAGTGTCTGGGGATTTTACTTGATGTGGTTTGAAATGAAATAGGGGCTCCATAGTTAAATGTACTCATTCTGTCAAGACCACTCCAGCTTCAATTTTTCCTTCGTGACTGTAAAAAGATCCAATTTCCACTATGAAGTCTGGAAAATTATATCAACTATCAGGGTAGAATTAGACTTGATAGAAGCTTGGTGATCTTAAAAACTAGGAGATATATCCATTTTTCATTGTAAGAAGATTTTAGCTTTCCACTGGGCTTATTAATTTTTACACTTTTTGTATTGTAGTCTATCCATTTTTTTAAAATACAAATAATGCTAAAAGCCAGACCTTTATTCCAAATGTTCATTTCTGTTGCATTTATTTTTGGCTTCCTGATGAATTTAATTTTTTTTTTTTAATAAAATGAACAGGAATATAAAGGGTGGAAAAATCCACAGCACCCCATTCAGAAGCAAAGAAAAGAGTAAATACATTCATCATTTTCCTCAGAAGAAATGTATTGTGCAGCTGCTGTGGAATACAATATTGAGATGAAAATGAAGCTGCAATGGAAATGGAATGAGAAATAGGTATTTGCTTCTGGGTGAGCGCAACAAACCTATCAGCTACACAGTTAAAATCAGCAGCCCCATCTCCCCAATTCCTGATGACTAAATAAACCACAGGTAAAAGGACAGGGGAATAAGACAGAAGGAAAGGAGGGAAATGAAACTGCCAAATGAAAGAGAAGTGTTTCTGCAAAGGTCAGTAAGGGATAAGATTTGTTTGGACTAAGCCAATCTTATGGTGTAATTTGCAATATTTTCAAGCACTTCAGAATAAGCATTCCTTGCTATTTTTAATATGGGCTTTGAGGCATGACTATCTAAATGGAGAGAGGAGGCATTAAAAGTTCATAGGGCTTGATATTGCCTGTAAAGAGGGAGTCCCTACAGAATTTTATTTTATTAGTAACCTTTATTAGCCTTGTAGCCAGTGCTGATTAAAGTATTGTGGCATATCTGTCAGCAGCAGGAATGCATGGGGATTATTAGCAACTGCATTTAAAAGTCTAAGAGCCAAGAGGTAGACCCACAAGCCTGGAATACTAATTCCCATTTTATTCAGTGTAAACAGTCAAAGGATGGATAATAGCTTGCTTGTCTTCTTTTATTGGCATGTTTATTTGTCCTTTTGCTCCTCTCTCTCACCGTGTAACTAAGACAGCAGAAAATAATACAAAATATGAGGCACTTACAAGCCTGGGTCAAATTGATTTCAGTGCAGAATATCCAAATTTGGCTGGTCAAACATAACTTCTACCCCTGCAGACTAATGACTTCATTGGAACATACAAGCTCAAGCTGCTCACAGGCAGATATGGACTAAATACTGATGGGAAAAGTGAATTCAGCAGAGGACACCTTCTAGAGTTCTGTCTGGAGACACATTCCAGGTCTTTACTCAAGGATTTTGTTTATCATGTGAGGAATCTTTTGTAGACATAATTTCCATCCCAGCTGACTCAAATTTCTTCACTGAGAATATTCACAATTCAAACTGAGCTGTATAAGCAGCTGAGTCACACTGCATTCTTTTATCTTGGGACTTAATAAATTAATTAATAGTTTAAGAAATTTAAGCCAAATCATTTTTATGATGCCCAAAGCAATTTTTTTCCATGACTCTGCTGTAATTACAGCAAAAACCTGTTTTGGTCAATATTCAAAATAATGGATTTCTTTGCATAAATCTAAGGAAAACATTAATGAAATTAACAATCTGATTTGAATTAAACTCCACTTGGAAATGGATAAATGTTTATGAACAATATCTTTTGACATTTATGATGCTCCACTCAATGCTGCATTTCCAAAAATCTTCAGAGAAGGTAAGCAAAATTAGCCAGAGCTCTACTGCGGAGTTGGGAAAACAATCTGAGTGCAGTTCAAGTGCTGAATCTCTTTGTTGATGTAGATCACAGTGAAAAATCTTGGAAAGGTTTTTCTCTCCTCCCTGTGACAGAAAGGTTCTTCTGCCTGGCACAGAACTAAAACCAGGGGATCATAAAGCACTGCTGAGAATTAATTAAAAGAAGAAATAGATCTCTACCCAAGACATGCCTCAGCTGTGAATGGTGACTTGAGATCACCAATGATGCTTTTGCTTCTTTTTGCTGGAAAACTTTCTATGAGGCTGAGCATGACAGTGTGGCAAAAGGATCTCAAAGTTTCAAGTAAGTAATCTTTAATGACCTCTTTTAAAATAACATGAATAAAAAATAATCATAGGTATAACTGTAACATTTTTTGTGGACTCTAAATAAACATGACGTACTCATAATTCATTAAATCAATTAATATGATGATTTAGCAAGGTATAGATTAAAATTTTAATAAGCATAATAGCAAATGTCTCTGAAGGTAATTAAAAAGCTCAGCACTGTCTTCCAAAGTGCTTGTGTAAAAAAGTGACTGCTCTATTTCTGAAATCGTTGTGTAATTTAAAACTGACAGTCTTGCCCAGTTTCAAATTTGTATGAATGAATATATTTGCCTCTAAATATTTGGTAATAAGCCGTGGTAATTTAGCATGCTTTGCTTCTTGATCACTTAATGAGTTTAGCATGTCTGTCTGTAATACTTGCAATGCCATGCAAAGTTGGATTTCGCTGTGTTCCTGTGGTTAAATCTTGTTTGTTCTCTGTACTCCAGAGTAGAAATGCTCGTGCACCCCACTGGGAGCATGGAAAGTGGGATCAGTGCCTGGCACCACCTCGGTGGGTCTGGGATCCACCACCAACCCCAGCCACCCTCCTGGCATACCCTGAATATCCTGCAGATATTTCATCCCACTTCCTAAACCTGTCATTGGAATTAACATAATGCATCACTATTATTTCTCTGCTGAAGCAAAAAGGAGCGGAATTAAATTTCCCTGGTGCTTCCCAGCCCTCTGTAGCACACGTATTTTGCTATCTTAATATGGATCACTGTGATTCTTCTGCTCTTGCTAGAAAGAGACAGCTGTATTCCAGTTTTTCATCTGCTCCTTTCTGCTGTACTGTTCAGAGACACCCTTGTTAGTGCTTCAGGAAACTTCCTGTAAAGCACAGAATTAGTTACTCTGATTGACATTTTCAGTGCAGGAGGTCCTGAATGTCTAAGTAAATTTTTATCCCACTCTCTGACTGATAATGTGACACTTGCAGCAATATTTTCTTATCACAAAGACTTTGTTTCATGCTTCTGCTAATTTTTCTCCTGTGCTTTGTGGTTCTTTCATCACCTATTTCTTTTATTCTACTATTTTATTTCTTTTGGACCAATTTCATTATGTCCTTGCCACTTGGTCTGGCCTAATAAACTGACATAATAAACTGTAAATTTAAGTCTCAGCTTAACTTCTCTAAGATAGATATATGTCCTAAGATAGATATAGCTTTTCTGTTCAATGGTCATTGTTGCTTTCATAAATATTCTGGATTTAAACTGTTGCAGGATTATCAAAAATCAGGCAAGTGAATATATATGAAGATGAACACCAAACCAGAATTTTAACTAGGATTTAATGTATGTAAATTCATCAGCCTGGAAACTGTTTGGGGGTAGTAACCAGAAATGTAGAGGAAGTATTGATGCAGCACAGCCAGAAGAACTCAAAGTTGCAAATATTTTCTATACTGCAAAAACCCATGGTAATGAAGATTTGTCAAAAAAAAAATCTGCAGTTCTGAGCACATCTCAGTGATTGGAATAATGGCCAATATCTTGTCTATTTTGCTCCCCAGACCAGTTAGCAGAAGCTTAAACTTGCTGCTTTAGGTCCTTCTAGCAATTACTGATATTCTATGGTAAAGTTTATTAAGCCTGCAAAACATGTCTGCAGTATAATGAGAAAAAGAATTTTGATTTACTTAAAGAGAGCAAAACTAACTTTTTGATAAACACAGACCTCCACCAGGGATACTTTTACATATGACACAATGTTTTCCAACAGAGCCTTGCTCTACAAATTCTATACCAAACCATTCAGCTGTATTTAAGTAAAAATAACCCATTGAGTTACATTCAATGCAGGGTTTGAGAGGATAATTGTGTCTACAGAACTTTTTGATGAGTTTGAGATATAAATATGCCTATGCTTTGAAATAATAAATAAGAAAACAGAACCATAAATTAGAAAATAATACATAGATACAATAAGAAGTCCAGGAACAGATTCCAACACTGATCAGTTATTTCTGAATAATTTGTTGTTCCATCAATAGTTATAAAAGAGGGTGAGAATTGATCAAATACTGTACAATATGAGAATGTCCTGGGAAATATAGATATACAGATCCATTTTTAATTTCAGAGATAGTGTAATCTATTTTTATGTCAGTATACAATATGTTGATGTGAGGCTGCAATAAAAAAACTGCTATTATGTTTACTTGTTCATAGCATTTGCCTCAGTTATAAGAATTGATTTTCCTATTTATTTGACTTGTGATGTGAGAGTTCTGTGACTTGTTCAAGAAAGTAATCTCCAAATTTCACAGAAAATTTGGCATTTGGAATGACAGTGAAAATAATGGAAAGCAACAAAACTTTTCCCACATAATTTTGATGGATAAGATAATTATTTTTTTCAGTACTACTCGCACTTATCTGAAGACATTCCTAAGTCTTGTTTCAGTGCTCTCTTAAATGAATCCTCAAGACACAGGAGGATTAGGATGCCAGTTCAAGTCACCTCCAGGTTTCCCAGTGCATTGGGTCATTACTCCATCACTGTCCAGGCCTGGCACAGGGACGTGGTGGAGTCACCATTCCTGGAGGGATTTAAGGACATGTAGGTGTGGCACTGGGGACCTTGGTGAGTGCTGGGGTTGGCAGTGCTGAGTCAATGCTTGTACTCAATGACCTGAAAGGTTCTCTCCAACCTTAACAACTCCACGGTTCTGCACAGACCACCAGGATGTGGAAAGGGAGAATCCCTGAAATGTTCTGGCCGAGGGTTCAAGCTCTAGGAAACCTGGGTACCTGGCAATAACTGTGGGGGAGAGTGAAAGTCCCCCTGAATTAACTGAATTTCCTGCTTTGTTTGTTACATGGTGTGAAACTGGGAAAATATAAAGGGGAGGAAAGGAAGGATTAAGTATCACTCAAAGTTAATCATGGAAATATAAGATCACAGAATGGTTTGGGTTGAGAGGGACATTAAAGCCCACCCAGCCCCACCCCTGCCATGGCAGGGACACCTTCCCCTGTCCCAGGCTGCTCCCAGCCCCAGTGTCCAGCCTGGCCTTGGGCACTGCCAGGGATCCTCTGGGCACCCTGTGCCAGGGCCTGCCCACCCTGCCAGGGAACAATTCCCAATTCCCAATGTCCCATCCAGCCCTGCCCTCTGGCACTGGCAGCCATTCCCTGGCCCTATGTCCATGGGAATAGCATGGCTAAAACACATGAAGGTTCAGAAGTGGAACTAAGCCAGAGATGGAAGCAGATTTTAAAAGTCATGATGTTCAGAAAACAAAGAATTTCAGTTATCACATGAGATTCATGATAACAAAGTCCAGTCGCATATTTAAATAATTTACATAAATAACAAATTTACTTGGTACGGTAAAAGTTGAGAATAGTAACACAACAAGATGTAGTTAAATGCTTTTCTACTACTCTGATCTGAATGGAAAACCTGATATAAAGAGCAGTAAAAGGTATATAAATAAGGAAAGAACAGCAGTAAAAATGTACTTTCTCCCCCATAAACCATGTTGGAGAAACTCCTCAGTTTGATACTTCATTCCTCTAGAAAAAATCTTATATAGCAATTGAAAAATCTCAAGATGCTCTGTGATCTAAAGATCACTGAGCAATAGACACTAATTCTGAGTCTTCACAAGATTCCTAGCATTCGTTACTTCAAAAGCAGTAGTTTGAAATTAAAAGGTTAAAATAACTACTTTTAAGGAATGAATTTTTTATTTCTGAAAAATAAGAAACTAAAACTACCTTCTGCCAGACAAGGTGATAGCCTTTCTCATAAAAGCTTGCAAATGACTACACCTGAAGCCAATAATCTCAATTACATAAAAAATGTTCTGATCAGATTATACTAATTACAACTGGATCCTCATTAGTGTCCCCAGCCATCGCTGTCAGGGCTTTGAACGAGGTGTGGGGATTCTGCAGCACCTTCTCCCCCAGGAGAATTTTCACTGCCTGCCTCCAGAACCAGCTCTGGTGCAGTGCTGCTCCTGATGTTGGGTTGGACCTCAGGAGAGGGAGGCTGTGTGAGGAGAAGCTGTGAAACTCCTGCTGGGGAGCACAGCTGGTCCCAGTGCTCTGCTCACTGCTCGGAGCCGAGGGGCAGCCACAGCTTCTCTGTGCCAGGGCCTCACCACCCTCACCCAGCAATCTCTTCCCAAATAAAGATTTTCTTCCTAAAATATAAAGCCAATTTTCTTCCTAAAATATAAGCCAGGTGAATGGTTTGAGGCAAATCCAGCAATGCCAGGATGAAAGTTTGGATTTGTGCTGCCTTTTGTGTGAGCAAATGGGAGCTGCTGCCACACGCCCATGTCATGTTGACATCTGGAGACCAACAGCTCCCAAAAATGTCTGAGAGACATTTCTTATAAACTCTACCAGCACATCTCATTTGTTCTTGAGGTGTACAACGCTGTAACTCAAGTTTAGGATGTTCCTACAAAGTCTAGATGACTCCAGCTTCAGGTATTTTCTCTCCAGGCACGGAGTGACATCGAACTTGACTGCTGTCAGCTGAAGCTGACCCTGCTCAACGCCCTGCAGGCAGGTGTGGAATAGAAAAGGCAGATTTCTGTCTGTGGTAAAGCTTCTAGATCTGGCAGAAATTCAATCTAGACCCCTCTCTAGATGTTTTACCTTCACCTCATGGCCTTAAACACAGCAATAAACAGACATTAACACAATGGGGAAGAAGCGGGCGCTGTGACTCCAAGCAACCTCAGCTGGGTCATGTTTGTAGTTCACTACTCTCAGAATTGTGTGGTTATTAGGCAACATCCAGAGAGATCTAGTGAGTTTTCACATAGCTAATACAATTAAATATTAAAGGAAAATATTATCTCATTTGGCTGAAATAAAACCCTGGATGTAAGTTAACTTACTGATATCCAAAATATCTCTTAACAGTGGACTTGCTATTTTCTAAGTGAATAAGAATTGACTTACTCTACACTAACATACAAATTTATAAACCACCATGTTCTAATAATGACAGAAATTAATTTGGAAAGCAGTTTGATAGTTAGTAAAATGTTATTGCTAGGTGGATAGACAGTACATTGCAGAGAGATTAATGGCAAGGAGGAAAAAATTTGTTGCAGACCTTTGGAACGGAAAATTTTCATGAGGTAATGCAGAAAGCTGTTCTGAGGTACCTCTGCATCATCAAGAGGGAATTTAATTAAGATGTTCAATATTAGTGTCAAGCTCTGAGAAGCTCCTTGGCTCACAAGAGCAGCAATTAACAAATACACTGCTGGCAGTGGAATCCATCCCACAGGGCAGGAGTTCAGGGAAAGCACCAATCTCCCAGCTGGGTTACATTTCATTTTTAGTGACCTAATTTCTAAATAATGCTTTAACTTGTAGCATTTTGTTATTTTTCACCTAAGAAAGCCACTATACCGAGTCTGGAAGGTGTAGGTATGCAAAATCTGTAAATTGCAGTGTTTTCCTTTGTCTGGCACTGCAGCTGGGGCAGGTCTCAATAGGCACCTTCTCTTAGGCCACATTAAGACCAACAATTGCATATTGAGCTTAACTAGTCTGCAAGGGCTGCTGGCTGCCTTAACACTGGGACTTTCATTGTCTAAAAGCTACAAGGAAGCTATGAAGTGACATATCCAGCATAGTGAAAACACAGCAACATTGCAAAGAACCATTATAGCTCCACGTTAGGTGCCTGGAATACATTAAGTGTCACCAGCAGCCACTTGTATCTCACAATTAGGGATTATATCTTATTTGCTACATCAGTCCTAACTAATTAATTCTAATTATTCTGTCATTTCAACTAAGTTGCTATAGACAAATAGAGGTAATTTTTTTTTCTTTTTCTGAAGTTTATAATGGAAAGGTGGTTTTGTTTTGGATTTTTTTTTGTAAGCCAGTTAGAACAAAAAAAAACATTAAGAAGATCCAAACTACAATTTAATTTAACAGGATTTGTCAAGGAGCAGTTTTGATAATTTTTTTGTTTGCTCTTTAAATTTTAAGCAACAAAAACCTAATCTTCAGATTAGGTTTCATTCAGCTCATGAAGGACTTCATTCAGCTCCTTCTTCCCTCTTACGCTGAGGTAAAGGAAAGAAAAAATCATGAATTGTTATAGTAATTTTCCAGTCATGCACCTTTGAGAAAAAAAAAATCAACATTCCTAAAAATTTTAAATCGCTTTTCCTCATATTTTTATATATTAAGGAAATGCTCCACACTTGGAATGAAAAGCAAGATAAAGCAGTGAATCTTTGTTTTATGAGTTCATCTTTCCTTGGATTTTGGTTTGGTTCCTTATGGCACTCATAAGAATGTTCTGTTTTCTAAGGAAGGCTTTATGATGGCTCAGGCACTGCCTATAACATATGAATATCTCAGAATCCCAGAGTCACTGAGGTTGGAGCAGCCCTCCCAGGCCATGGAGTCCCAGCTGTGCCCAATGCCCACCTTGTCCCCAGCCCAGACCTCTGAGTGCCACCTCCAGCCCTTCCTGGGACACCTGCAGGGATGGGCACTCCAAAGCTCCCTGGGCAGCCCCTGCCAAGGCCTGAGCACCCTTTCCATGGGGAAATTCCTGCTGCTGCCCACCCTGAGCCTGCCCTGGCCCAGCCTGAGGCCGTTCCCTCTCCTCCTGTCCCTGTTCCCTGGGAGCAGAGCCCGACCCCCCCGGCTGTCCCCTCCTGGCAGGAGCTGTGCAGAGCCACAAGGTCCCCCCTGAGCCTCTTTGCTCCAGGCTCAGCCCCTTCCCAGCTCCCTCAGCCCCTCCTGGGGCTCCAGACCCTTCCCCAGCCCCGTTCCCTGCCCTGGACACGCTCCAGCCCCTCCAGGGCTCCCCAGGAGTGAAAAGGTGACAGAAGTCCTACCCTGACCCCTCCTGGGACACTGCCCTGGGCAGGGGGTGCCCACTGTGCTGATCTGTGCCACGCTGAGCTGGGGGCCAGCCAAAATGAACCAAAAACCCCCAGACACAGGAGAAAGCTGCAGCCTGTCCTGATCAAGGAGACAAGAGCAAATCCTTGTTAAGGAAACAGGTAACAGAGATAATTGACTTTCTCAATGTCATTGTGCTTAATGTGTAAAGAAATTAAGGAATCTGATTTACCCTTTAGTAAGGTGAACAGAGTCAACAGAATGCAGAAAGAACATCCCAGAGGAAGTTCTGTGCAAAAGGTTGGAATGTCCTGCTGGAATGGATGGAAAAACCTGGATCCAATTCCCCACTTTTCCAAAGATGAGCAATTACTCACAACCCACCCAAGTTTTATTAGGGACATATTGTGTCCTACTGTCACCATTTTCAAATGTGACAAATCTTCTCAAATCAAAAATCAGGCTTTAAGGAGAACACCAACACTTTGGCAATTTTTGTTTTGCAAAAACAATCCAAAGGCTTTGTACTACATGGAAAAAGAAACAATGGCAAAATTTCAAAACTTCTCCTAAACTGAAATATTCTCTGAACTCTGCTGATAAAGGAGAGGTTATTTTTACTCTAAAAAGATGGTGATGAGGTATTTAAAAAAAAAAAGAAAAATACATTAATGGTACACGCATAAAATTTTCCACTTCTGAGGTTTTGAAACTTTATGTTTGAAGAAAAACCTTGTTCTGCAACCCAGCATTACATTTTCTTTGGGCACATTTTTACACCCTATGTGACATGGCAGGTCAGGAATAGAAAAGAAAAAAGCAATCTGAATTAAATTAGTACAGCCAGTTATGTCTCTTCATAGAGAATTAAAAATGAAACTGCTGGAAAAAATAGCACATTCTGCTAATGCTTTATTAGCAGACTCAGGTTCTCTGCTAATTACCAGAATCAGTCACCCAAGGAACGTGTGTTTATTTCTCCCACAAGTCTGAGACAAAAAGGGAGGAAATAATAATATTCCTTGGAGTTGTCAACGGGACTTCTGCCCAGCAATGAAAGAATAACTCCCTGCAAACCTCCATCTTTCCATAAACACAGGGCTCCTGCTCTTTTTGTCACAACTGATGTTTACTCTGTCAGACTCCTTTTAACATTTCAGGGATAAATTAAAGGCCTTAATTGTTGCTTTCCATTCTGTTCCCGAGATCAGGACTTTGTGTACACCAGTGCAAGAGACAATAGTGAACTCTGCTGGGCGTTCAGATGTGTTTGCTGCACCCTTCCATGGTGGCAGTAATTGCTCCTGCTGTTTCTTTGTGCCCATGACCTTTCAGTTACCCAGAATTAGTCTGCACAAGGCTGTGCCTCTGGCACAAACAGCACTTTGGACAACCCCTTGGAAAAGGGCAGTGCCAAGGTGAGACACAGCCGTGACAAATTTCAAAAGGCACAAACAGAATTGGGTTTTTACATTAAGTGAGAGCTGGCTAATATTTATCTTGATTTAGGGGGACTGTTGGAGAAAGAGTTTTGCTGAGTAGTGATTTAGGAGCTGAAAAGTTATAGAAAATTCTTTACATGTAGAAAAAAAATCTGCAAAGTGACCATTTCACATAGTATTGGCTTTAATCCATGTTAATGTTGTCTTACATAATCAGTCATACTTAGCTCAGTAAATAACAATTAAGTTAAACATTAGCTGCCTCAATATGCTTTTTGCTTTTAATGTCAAGGCTCTTAATGTTGCAGTTCTGCTCATTAGAAGGGGTCTGTGCATCCCACTAGGAACTGCTGGATTTAAATTGTTTTTCCTGTCAGGAATTTTGGGAGAGCTTGCACACACAGTGCTTTCCCCCAGAAGTTCAGATTTGGTTTACTCTATTTCTATTGTCTATTCCACTCCTACAATTTTTTATCATAACAGAAAGAAAAGCATCAAAACTGATATTTTCTTTCACCAAACAATGTTCTCCAAGTGCTACCTTTTTTTTTTTTTTTTTTTTTTTTTCATTGTTTTCCAACACCATAGGACAACTGAATGTAGAGAAACTTCCAGAGGAAATGCTGTGAAGGTGCTCTTGACAGCTGGGTGAGCTGCCTGGGAAAGGACCCTGCAACCCAGCAGTGAGTGTGTGTGAGTGAGTGTGTGCAGGGCTCAGCACCTCAGCTACACACCCAGGGCTTTACTTTTACTTAAACCAGGATTTCTGCTGCCTAACACCTCTAAATTTAGTCCACTGCTTCTAATTTAAGCTTCTCTCTTGGAATTGTCCCACACTGACCCAAATCACAATTGTGGAAGTTATATATTAAGGAGATACTATTTTTATCTTAAGAAGGTAGATTGCAAAGACAACAGAGGATTTACCTTGAATACTGCAGGCACATGAAAAGCAGCTGGCAGGGATGGAAAGAATGTGCAGTAGATAAAGTATTAAGAAAACATAAAGGTTTTTTGGTTTCAATACTAAACTTATACTGTAAAGACAATATCAGTATATAGCTTATACTCTAAAGAAACCCCAGTATTTACACAACAAATAAATCCCAAACCACTTCATATAACAATAGTAAAAAGTAATTGGAAAAACAGGTCCCCTGTGTGTCTGTGGACCTGGAATACTGCAAGGGGATTCCCTTCCTCTCAGCATCCCTCTCTCCCAGCCACACAAACACAGCTCCCTCCTCCTCCCCTCACCCCTCTCGTGCCTCAGCCCCTCCACACCTTGGGGGTTGCTCATTCTCACATGAGCCCAAAACCAGAACTCAAGGGGGTTCCCCAAAACTGCTGGGAGCAGGGGAACCCCCTTTTCTCTAGGGCTCCTGTCCATGAAGCCCTCACTGCTGACCCTTCAGCCCATGTTGTGCTCTCTGGATGGAGAACCCCTGGCCAGGCAGGAGCAGCTCAGTTCCCTGGGCTCCTTCTGGCCCAAGGCTTTGCATTCCTCTCTAGGTTCTCTCCAGCCTGTATTTGCCACATCCCCATCCTTGCCTGGCATGTTTGCAATTTTCCAGTCATTAGGCACTTTCCCCAAATGCCAAAACCTTTCAGACATGATAGACTCTTGCAAGCTAAGGAGGAAAAAAAACCGTTTTTTTCCTTAGAATTTTTCCCTTAGAAATCAGAGTTTTCCTAACACTGATCTGTTGGAGTCTCCTTCCACTGTCTGTTTTGCTCAACACAGGATATAAAAATGAACAGTCCACCTCTGTAGCTTCCTGCAGCTTTTTGACAAACCCCATCCACCTCACGCAGAACATTTTAATTTACAGAGCCTCAAGTAGACAAACAAAGCTTAGAATTTAGGTTTAGCTCTTCATCATCTACTGGTGAACATGCAATTAGGAGCAACTGTTGTGCAGAGTAATTAGTAGGTGTCAGGGTGATGGTGGTTTGTTGTGCACGGAGATTTTGGGAACTGGGATCAGGATTTGAAACCTTTTGTTCTGGACAGGAACACAAAAGTAGAACTTCCAGCTGAGTAGTCCTCAGGGAATAATTCATTTGATGATGACAGTACTGCTGTAACTCATTTTCCCTACAAATTGCTGGGATTGGATCCTCCTGCACACTCATCTGGATTATTTTTTTCCTTGTGCTTACAGAACTCACTAAAGTTGTAGAGATGAGAATTTCCAAGACTCTGATTACAGAAACAGATTGAAACCAAAAGTGGGGGAGGAGGGAGAGAAGAGAGAAGGTGAAGGACACATTAAAAAAAAAGCCTTCAGCTTTTGTTCTGAATAACTTCCAATCTTTCAGTTCTCTTATCTTGCTCCCCTCTTAACCCCAGACTCTTTCCCATTACATATATTTATATTTTGAAATTCTGCTAAGTAAGGGGAAAGAAGAAAACAATCTTTGCAGGAAAAATGCCTATTTCCTTTGGGAAAATAATCTTTAGCACTAGTTCTGAAATACTGGTTACCCAAAACTGGAGTAAGAGCAGTGTGGAGGCTTGAATGAGTACAAGAAGTGATTATTTTCCTTTTACAAACTCTTTTGTATGAATAACTGCAAAAAGATGATGATTAACTTGCATCTCAGTACAGCTGAAAGACAAGACAATTCTTCTACCCTGGAAAAGAAGAGTTGTAGTGTGTGTGTGTTTGTGGATAAACTCACAGGTACACAAATGCATGTAATTATTGATTACAAAATCTCTCAAGTGACTGCTTGTGCCCAGCCAAATGCTAAGTTTGGGGTTTTTTCAGTTTGAAGTCACTGAAATATGCATGAATGGAACTGATATGGATGCAGCACTGATGTGTCCAACATGGTGCTCGTAAATTATACCAAGAAACAGAGAGATAAGATGTGGGCTCCATTTCTAGAATAATGAACATGATGAAAGGTTAGGCCTTTTGTTATATTTCTTCTGAAATATACAATTTGTTACAAGTTATATTGCCTGTGAAAAGAATCCCTACTGCAATTCTAATGTGGTTTTTTACTATCAAAAACATAAAAGCACATCAGAACACATCATGTGCAAACCATGGCATTAAACAGATTAGAAAACTAAATGTCATACTGTAACATGACCGGGGTTTCTGCAGTTAATTTACAAGAAAGGCAGAGGAACTCTGCAGGAAGCACTTTCTCCAAATATGCACCCTGCAGCTAAAATACCTCGTATACCTTATTGTTCTTGCAGGGTAGGAAAAAAAAAAAAGGAAGAAAAAAACCCCTTGACTAAAGTGATAAATTTAAAGCTTGTGTGGATTTTAAGATGGCTAAATGAATTCCGTGTGAGATTTGTGTATTGCGAGCAATAAAAAAAAATCACAGCAGTCTTAGCTATAAAATACTTCTGCAATCTACCATTCAATTGCTTGCACTGCAGTTGTACTGAAATATTTGCAATTTTATGAATGCTTCAATTACCAGTAAACTTTTTATTTAATTCCTATTTAATTGTACTTTCCCCTGTGCCCCTCATGACACTGCACTCCTGTCAGTACCCCAGAGAAAGGAGACTGCTGCACCAGCCACAAAGATGCAGTTCTGTTTTACTGACTAAGAAAAACACTGGAATTTCAAATCTGGTTTGCTGCTGGATCTGGAGGAGTTAAACAAGACTCTCTACACTCTTGAAGAGACTTAAGTAAAAGGCCATCAGTCTTCTTAATTAAGGCTTTTCTTATAAGCACTGCCTGAAAGCACCTTAGTTGCCTTTTCAAGCTCTCACCTGATTCTAATTAAACTCCTTGGAACATTAACCTGGCTTTTTCCTCATGATTCATCTCATTAGGAGAAAAAGGTAAATGACTCACTTTTTTATGCTACTTTATACAGAGGCCTTCTGCTGGAGCTGGTGGGAGAGCTGGGACAGCTCGGCCTGGAGAGGAGAAGGTTGTGTGGAGACCCCACAGCTCCTCCCAGGGTCTGAAGAGGCTGCAAGGAAACCAGAGAGAGACAATTCCTCAGGAATCGAAGGGACAGGACCCAGGGAATGGCTGCCAGTGGCAGAGGGCAGGGCTGGATGGGATCTTGGGAATTGGGAATTGTTCCCTGGCAGGGTGGGCAGGCCCTGGCACAGGGTGCCCAGAGGATCCCTGGCAGTGCCCAAGGCCAGGCTGGACACTGGGGCTGGGAGCAGCCTGGGACAGGGGAAGGTGTCCCTGCCATGGCAGGGGTGGAATGAGATGAGCTTTGTGATCCCTTTCCTGGTATGTTCCTAAATCCTCGAACACTGACTTTAATTTGAAGCAATTAAGGATCAGCCTTATCCAAGCTCAAAGGAAAGGGAGCATCAAACTGTATTGTATCCTGGAAATGAGATAGCCTCCATTTTTTCTACTTCCTTCCTTGACTATGCAAACACTGGGAACAAGTTAAACCTAATATATATTCATATATTGTTGGGTTTCTTAGTTTGTTCCATTAAAACTTTACTTCCTTTCGAGACTGCTTGAACAATAACCATTTATCCAGCCAAATGATAAAACATAATTACTTCCAGCTGTTGCAAAAAAGAAACTGTAGTCAATTTGAAGAATAAAAAAAAATTTTGGACTTTGTCAAAACACAGTAGTTTCCAGAGCTGAATGAAGACTGTTCTTTAGTTTGATGGCTGAACAAAGGGAACAAAAAGGAAATTAGTTGGACCAAGTTAGGCCAATAAATCTTGGGGTTTTTATATCAGTACATTTTTTTCATGTCTAATAAACATGGGCTCGAAAGGGCATGCTTTGTTTTGGGTTAAAAACTTTTAGATAAAATTCTGCAATAATATTTTTCTTCCCCATCACCTGTGTACAATATTTACTCTAACAGAGGTCACATGTGTATAAACCACCCATCTGAAAATTCTGTTTTGTCTCAGGAAAAAAGCAGATTGGGAGCCAAACCCTTTCACCTTGGTCCCAGTTCTAAGTTGTCCCAGCCCCCAGGTGATGGAGCCAATCTCTCACTTTGGCATTGGAACGAGCAGAACAGAGCAGAAATGATTCACCCAAAGGCCTGTGACAGCATAATTAGCAGATGGTGAGGACATGCTGCCGTGCTTCCAAGAGGAAAGGGAAGTTCAAAAGACACAAGTTGAATTTCTTGCATCTCTAAGTTGGCAGGTGAACAGAAAACTCCCAAGTACCTTGGTGTGACACTTTTACAAAAATGTGAGGAGTCCCAAATACCCTAAAACTCCATTTCTTGGGGAGTAAATAGTTCACCCTCCCCAGGCTTCACCTGTTTTACTAGCAAGTGAAAAAACTCTTTAGTTCTTTTCATTGAAAATGATGTAATAGATAAATCTCTACTCCCAGTCTAATTTATTAGTGTCATGGGAACTGCAGCACAGCTGACACAATTCTATAAACTTACCAGTCAACATCTTGACCATAAACACTTTGGTTTACACCAGGTATTTAACAACTTACAGCAGCTCCTGATTGCAGGGAAACCAGCAATTTTTGTACTTGTCATGTTCAAATAATCTTTGTCAAATGCCTTCAGAAATTGTTCCAAAGCAGAGATATTCCCCAGAGAAGAAATGAAGAAGGAAACCTGTTGTTAAAGTTACCCCTCAGAATAAAAAAGATCCAGGAATACTGCAGAGCTGAGCGTAGTGGAGATAATTGTTTGTTCAACGCAGAGTATGAGTAACAAACTGTTCAGTTGTTGGACACTAAACCTCTGTCTCTTTTGTGTCTTCTGTGCCATGGTATGCTCCAAACACCATTTCTCTTTCTTTGTTTTCCCAGGTCTCCTCTCTGCTTGCTTCTTTTTCAATGAACATGTCCTTTCAGTGTAAAGTGCTGAAAGTACAGAACAGATAAGAGCAGAAGTGAAAATTTATTCTACTTTTTCTTCTTATTAAATATTTTCTTCTACAAAGGAGGTATGATAAAATTCTGGTATTAAAAAGCTAGTTAGAAGCTGCTATTGCAATTTAGAACTTTTTGTTCTAATCCTATGACAGTAACAGGGAAAAAAGATGATAGTGCCTATGAAAAATAGTAATTCCTTAAGTACCATGTTTTTCTGAAGTGTCATGGATTCTACTGAACAGTGCAATATTACACCTAATACCTGTTATATCTGAGCATGAATATTCCCAGTTAGACTCATCATTATGCAGCCCTGAATATAAAGTGACAGCATAAACAGCCATCAGTCACTTTTTTTCTGTATAAAACCTTCCTGAAATTAAGATCAGCTAAATTGGAATCAGATGTATCAGCCAAAATTCAATTAGTACTTGCTTTTGTTTCCACCTTCCCTCAAAAATCCAGTTTTGTACAGGGTGAGAGAATGCTGCTTCTTTAGTTTTATCACAGCTAAATCCTTCCTAAATATGATTTGGTGGAAAAATAGACTGACCTATTCAATCACACCAGAAAAACCAGTAATGTAATATCTTGTTATTCAGGTAACACAGTAATAGGGGGGGAAAAAAAGGTGCAAAAATTTAATCTAGAGTTATAAATATATCAAAAGCCCACAGGTTTGTAAAATATTTGATGCTTTTGCATAGAAGAATTTTTAGGAACAGACAGATATCTTGCAGCTGTGTATTTCTTTTCATGAGTAAAACTTCTGCTTGTCATGTTGGTGAAATTGGATTCTGAGGTCTTTGGGAAAAAAACCCAGTCTGAGTGTCATATTAAACTCTAGAAAAATAGTGAAGTGGGATAACGAGACTGCAAATAAAAGTGTCACATAATTTTAACTTGAATTTTTGTCTTAATTTCCTTACCAGAGTAAGATTAGTTAGCAAAATGAGAGTTATTGCAACTACTGACATTTTTCAAGCATGAGCTTGACTGAGCAGTGTGCTTGTGACAGAAAATTGTATTCAAGGGCTCCTTTAATGGCAGAAGGCACAGAATGAAGTACTCATTTCTGTAGGACAGCAGTGGTGGGAGTGTGTATGGCTGGTGGAAACAGCCAAGGCTCTGCCAAGGCAGCTGCAATCCAATTCCTCATATTCCTAAAGAAAAAGAAGCTGTGGCTTAGAGTGCAGAGCCTTTGGGGGTATTGGAAATATACCACCCTGTGGTTTGAATTCCTTCTGTGGTTGCTGCAATTATTGCTGCATTAATTTTTATTGTGGCTGTGAATGTTGAGCTTGAATATTCATAATCTCCCTAGTATGAGTAAGACATGAGTAGGTTCAAATTCTCTTTGTTCTTGCATGAATAACTCTCCCTCAGGTACACACCAGGCTAACCATCCCCTCCAGCTGTACAGTGATTATCCCCTCAGCTGGAGTTGCTGCAATGCTCCACCAATACTCAGCCTTCCCACAGTTCTCCCAAACTTGAGTAAACCCTCCTCAGGCTCACTTATGAGGTAGAATTTTAACTTCAAACATGACTTTGTGTGATTCTGGGGACCCAGTATTTCCTTTATGTTCACAAACAGGGAACTCAGACTCAGAGATGGAACATGCAGGCCCAAAGACACTTTAAAAAAAAAAAAAAAAAGCAGTTATTTTGTATTTTCTACAGCTGGTTGACCCCAGTAGATAATATGCATATAAATATACATACATATAAGTGCATACATATTTATACATTTTATGTTTTAAATCTTTATTAAAATATATTTATATTGTGTGTATATATGAATATATATTTATATAGTGTACACATATATATGTATTAATATATATGTAAATAGAAGTCCTAGGGCAGAAGTACAGGAACAAAAATACAACAATCCCTTGCTAGAAGCAGCTGCTGATTCATTTGTTCCCTGAAAACTCTGTATTTCGCATGGCTATCTCTGCAAACCATAGCACTCATGGTGCTTCTGGGATAAGGGACTTTCCTGCAGAAATAAATACACTGGGATATGTGGAATTGCTGAAATGTTTTCCAGGCAAGAGGTGATGTTTCTCTCTGGGGCTCCTAGCAGACCTGCCACAAGACAAACCCAGCAGGCAATCTCTGCCAGCAGGGAAAGGCAAAATGCTGTGAAGATCTCTTTGGCCAGAAAAATCTCACCACTGTTCATATTGTGGGGTTTTTAAGTCTCTCTGCTGTGTATTTCAAAAGCTGCAAGCACAGAAGCTGGAGAGGAGGGAGAATGCTCCAAGTGCCTGAGTGAAACCAGAGATTCATTTCCTCACAAATCCAGGACTGCAAACTGCAGGGTTTGCTCTCTGCCATTCCCCACCCCAAAAGGCTGCCCTGTAACACCTCCTTGGGTCACACACATCTATATAACCTGTACATTACCTACCCAGGGCTCTCCTGACAGCCTAATTAAGGAAATGTGCACGAGTGAGGGACAGCCTGATTAACTCACTAAGGTTCCAGCCCAAGCAGCTCTCAGCCAAGGAATAAAACTGTCAAATTGCAGTGAGTATTTTGGAATCTCTAATTTAAGGGAATCCCTGCAACTGTATCTGAAACTTTACAGCATTAGCCTCTCATTTAAATATCTATTAGTTAATGCTTTTTAAACATATATATATATAGGAAGAGCATTGTGTAAATACCAAGCACTGGAATATAGGTGATTTTTAAGAATGTTAATGATTATCATAATGAAAACTAAAAAAAATATCAGCATATCTTTTCTTCTAGGAAGCAGCTCTTGTATCTACTGAAGTACTTTAGGTAATATTGGTTGAAATATCTTCACGCTAAATACACTATTAAAGATTATTTTAATATTTGTCATATGAAAATCAATGGTTTGTTTTACTGACTTCACAGTGAATTAAATCACTTCTTGTGTGGAAGAAACTTCCAAACTTCCCTTCATAAAAAGTAAATTGTAAGGAAAAATCAATGTGATAACCTGATCCTGATTGCCCTGTCTCGTATTCCCTCTTCATTTCTTCCATTCATCTCTCTCTCAGGGTGATTCACTGTTGGTTTGGAACAGATGTCAGCAGCACTAAACAATCTCCCATCACTTAGGATGCTCCTGTGTAATATTCTGAAGACAAACAAAAATGTTAAAATATAATCCATTTTGTGGCTATAACAACCACTTTCGTCCTGGCACTTTTACAAACAGTTCAGATGTCCAATGTTTTGAGAGTTTTTTTTATTTTTATTTAATTTAATTAAGAAGTGCTTCACTTGTTAAGCTTTGATCTGTCTCCTCTTTCCCTCTGTTTTGTCCAGCACCCAGTGGAGCAGCTGTGTGAATCATTCTTCACCTCCTGTCCTTCATTACCTCTTTCCAGTCACTGCAAGTCCTTCAAACCCCAAAAGGAATGCTATGCCTCGAGTTTTCTTTAAGGAGCCATCCAGGGCTGCAGAGCTGCTGTCTGTGTAATCTGCTGTCCTGCTTTTGGGCACCACAGCTCCTCAGCTGTGTCCTCAGTCCCCAGCCTGCAGGGCCAGAGCTGTGCAATTGTCCATAAAACAGTAATTTCCCTTGTGAGGCTACACAGCCTCTTATGATAACAGAAATATGAAATGTCTGGGCTTGGAGCCTGCAACTCCAATGGTTTAACCCTGCTCTAAAACCAAGCCTAAAAAAGTAGACAGGGGAAACAGGAGGAGAACCCTGAAGGGCTGCAGAAGTCATGAAATGTTTTATCCAAAAAGTGTTTGTTTATTTTGCCACCAAATTCAACTCAGCTTGCTCGCAATCAAGGCTCAGAAAGCACTGCTGGGGAACTGAATTACCATAGGTGGAAACTTCCAAAACTTTTATAGACTTTCTCAGCTTAGCAAAGCCTTAAAATCCAAGTTAGCATTCAGAGACATTTCTCCATTCAGACCTGCTCATTGACCTTGACTTGTAATTCCATAAAAATACACATATAATAAAGTGAGTTAAATTAATGGTATTAAAAGAATGGAAAGAATACAGAAAGAGACAGTATAAACCCAACTACTCATTCTTTCCTTTTACATTAATTTATATTATTTTCCTCATGTCTTTTTGAACTTTTATTAGTTTGGATTCTTGTTCCCAAATTCTGTGTTTATTTTGCACTTCTTCAGTTATCAAAGTCAAACCATCCTCTTCCACCATGTTGACCACTGAGCTCTAATTTTCCCATATTTGCTGAGATATTGCACGTGTTTGTGAAGGCTAAAAGTTCTTTCAGGTAGCACTGAGAAGAAAGCAAGTACTTTGCTTAAATCTTGTATTAATTTCTGAAAATAACCAATTAAATATATATGTGTGTGTATATATACACATATTAGACAAACTCTAGAAACAGTTGAATGAAAAATAATTCAGGTTCATGGCATCTGGTATTTTTTAGGAGTTCTGCTGTTTCTACCTGCTCCTAATTCTGCTCATAAAGTTCAATATTACTTTTTTGCACTCACCTCTGCAGTCTGGGTAAAGCGAGCACAGCCACTCTGCAATAGTGTTTCAGCCACAAGGAATTTCATGTAATCTCTACTGATTCAAATCCAAGAGAGAGGTGGGGGTTATCACACATTTCTCTCCTCTGAATCCAAACTCATCCCTTTTCTAGAAGTGGCTCTTAATCTTCTCAGTGCTTGTGCTGTTGCTCAAAGGAAGAGTTAATCAGTCTGGTTTTTCCTGTACTGCTTCTACTGTCATGTCTAGCTGCTCTGCTTCACTTGTTTTTCTCTGATCTTCCCCATAAAGGTTTGTTTTAAAGTACTGTTTTCTAGTTGAGAATAATAGCTGATAATTTCAGTTGAAAAGGGTATAGGAAGCACTGAACAAAATCATTTTAGTGGGAAAATGAAATGTCTGCAAATGAAGCACTAAAAGAATTGAGGAGACAACATTGCAGTGTTGGTGCAACATTAGTTTTATACCCATTGTTGAACTGATTTTAATTATAAGCAAAGAGAGCCAGGATCAGAGAAAGCAATCTGTGTTTGAAGTGCATGTGCAGTAATTTAGGAGTCACAAAAGCCAGCAGTGGTGAATCTCTCAAACAGAACACTGAAAATATCCCAACACTCATTTTGGACGTGGCATTTCCTTCCCCTCCAGGTATCAGAACACAGTATCCCAGCTAAATGATGTAAATTAAGAGCACTAAAATGGTTTTTTCCTGAAACACACTCTAGAAATGGCTTTTCCAGCTCTGTGTTCTTCTGTGAACTCTCTTGTTCACACAATAAATGAACATAAATAATGAAAACTTTTGCTTCCATAAATAATTTCTGCACATTTTGCAGTGAATACCCAATGAGCCATAGCTGTGAAAATATTTACTTTGTTTTTTGGTGGGGTTTTTTTGTTGTTGTTGTTGTTGTTTTTTTACAAGTATTCATGAAAATCTGAGATCTGATATTGAAACAAACAACATTTTAAATTTGTTTTAAGTTTCAGCACCAGGCCTGTTGTGTTAGGAATTGCAGGAATATCCTCTGCTTTTACCTGCTTAGTCAGAAGTAGACTACACAAAGTTGGAGAGATGAAACAGAGAGAAAGTCTGAAAGGAGAAACAGAAAACCCCTAAACTGCATTTTCTAAAAATCCATTGTGATAAAATTTTGAAAGCATTTGTTTTAAAACTGGGGATTTTGCTTTCAAATTAAATTAATTTTGCAAATGGCACTATTACTTCAATGAGAAGAATCATGTAGATAAAGGCACAGATTTACTCTGATAAATTTGAAAATTAAAAAACCAACACGAATCACTAATAAAGTTGAGTGATACATTTCCTTAAAGCAGAAGGACAGAGGAAATGGTAAAAAAGAGTTTGATACAGGAAGTTTCTTGCTGCCTGGACACAAACTCCCAAAGGCAGCAAGACTATGTGGAAAAATTAACCAAAAGAGCTCATTTAGTGAAAAAGAAAGGGTTCAAAAAGGTGGAATAGAAAAATCTTGGAGAAACCAGTATAGTTATTGCAGAGATCAAATATGTGAGGGCACACATATTTACTTAAATCAAGGAAAATCCTGTTTTATGTGAAAAGAAATACAGCATCTTTGAAACTATTTTTTAATGGAAATGAACATTTTGCAGCATGCTCTAATTCAGTATTTCCTGCACCACTATTGACCCAGATTTGTCCAATGAGAAACACACTGTTCACAACTTTCTTAAATGAATTCAATAGTTCAAGTAGGACAAGAATCACAGCACCTGCCTGGAGCAGCAGCAGAACACAAAAGCAGAACCAAAAATTGAATCAATGGGAACACAGAGGAACCAGAGGATCCCAGAGTGGGTCAGGCTGGAAGGGACAGCAATGGATCTGTTCCCACCTCCAGCAGGTGACACCAAAATCAGATCCTGGCTGGGGGAGGGTGGGGCTTCATTTGTCTGCTTTAACTATGAAAAGGTTCTCTGGGTGGTGAAAAGGAAATACAAGTAAATTTAATCTTATTCCACCTACTCTGATGATATTTCACATTCATTGACTCCTTTCTCTGACATCTGCCCAGCCCAAAGTAAAAAGTTAGAAGGGTGTTCAGAGGGCAGTGAATTTAGGGTAGCTTTGATGATTATAATAGGACTCATCATCATTTTGAAAGGAAATCTATCTTTGACAATTGTCATGGTACTCCCATTTTACTGATTTCTGAAGCAGGAAAATACAGAAGGAAGTTCTTATGATCAGAATAGTCAATGACATATAATCCTTACAATAATATTTTGACAGAGGAGGAAAAATGGTCCTTTTATACACAAAACAAAGATTTTAAAATGGCAAACCACCAAAGCACACTTACATAACAGAGATTAAAAATAGTAACTTGCTTAATTACTACTCCATTTATTAAATTCAGCCCCTGGGTCTGACACACCCTTGCCATAGGTGGATTTAATTTGCACATATTGTGTTCATTAGGAATTGTATCACCCAGGGAAACTCTACAAGGAAACAAAATGATCCTACATCAATCTCCTCCTGCACCAGGAAATCCAGTTTTGAAAGACTAATTTACAGACCTCTCCAATTAAACTGCAGCTATTTTTTCAATGAGACCAAGAAATGTCTTTGCATCTTCCAGCTGACCATGGGAAGAGTTGGAACCAAGTTCTCCAATTTTCCTGGGTAGTACAAGGATGCTCAATAATATCAGTTGAAGTAAAGCCTGGTTAATTAGAACACACTTTGAAAATGTTTCTCCAATTGAAATCTTTGCCTAGTGATGAGAATTCAGCACAGGAGGCACAGAACTGACAGACACTCCTGGTCTGTTCTGCATAGGATGCAGAATTCACATTTCTTTATCATAATATCAAGTTATGCCTTTTATGTTCTTGCTTTGCCTTCTCAACCAAAACCTGAAAACCAATACACAGCTACATGCACTGACAGTCTGCTTTCCTTTAGAAAGAAGACATTTCAAAACAGAGAAATCACATTCCTGAAAATTTTAATTTCCTGTTTAGAAAGCTGAAAAGAGTATACATGTATAAACTGCATTAAACAAGTCTGCATCCTGCCTTTCTACATTTTTGCACTGCAGCACAATTTTTCATTGAAACAATGTATAAAAGAATTATGTATTTTTCCCTCATTTCTTGTGATTACTACCCTACTCCTACATACAAGACATACTTTATTTTGCACATGTAGAATCACAAAACATCACATTAGTGTGCTGCCACCACACCACAAAATTTTAAAAAGTGCCCAAAATGGGCTTTGTAATTAAATCTTCTAACTGGAATCCCAGCCTATGAGCAAAAAATTAAGCTTTCTCGAATTACTGCTGAACTCATGAATGTGGCAGGAAGATGATAAAAATCTGACCTGAGCATTCCAACTGTGTGAGCTTTTAACTTTTTAACAATGGAATAACTAAGAGATAACATTTTCTTTCAAGCTTGGTAATAAAGAATTCTTTGCAGGCAGCAGAGTTGGCATTCAGAACTATTGTGACAGGCATATTTTTGCTTATTTCATTAATGTATTTAAATTAAATCTTCAAACTAATTTAATTTGAAGCTTCTTCCTATGAAATTTTGCTGTATGGTATTTACTATTCAGAAACTTGCTGACCTTTGATCCACAGCAGATGGCAGAGCCCACCAAGGAAATTCTGCAAGACTTCACACATTCTGGCTACTGAGTGCACAAGAAAATATGTCCTCACAGCAGCCACAATAATGTAGAACCTTAGAAGCAGATGAAACAGTGCAGGGGATCTATAAAAACAATTCTTTTAGAAGTATTTGGGGGTGTTTATATCATTTTAGAAAGACAGGGCTTGCCTTAGATTTTGCTATCCTGAAAGGTTTAGGAATGCAGGCTGCAGCCAGGTCATGTGATAGGAAAAAAGGGCACAGAGTATTTGAGTGCCTTTTATTTTTCTCCAATTGCAGTAGAACACTTATTCCCAGGCCTTGAAAAAGAGTTCTTGTGTTTCCAAGCCTTTCTACGTTGTAGAATCATGGAATGTTTTGGACTGGGAGGGACCTCAAAGCTCATCCAGCCCCACCCCTGCCATGTCAGGGACACCTTCCCCTGTCCCAGGCTGCTCCCAGCCCCAGTGTCCAGCCTGGCCTTGGGCACTGCCAGGGATCCTCTGGGCACCCTGTGCCAGGGCCTGCCCACCCTGCCAGGGAACAATTCCCAATTCCCAAGATCCCATCCAGCCCTGCCCTCTGCCACTGGCAGCCATTCCCTGGGTCCTGTCCCTGCAGCCCTTGGCAATTGTCTCTCTCCATCTTTGCTGCAGCTCCTTCAGGCCCTGCAAGGCCACAGTTATAAAAATTGTACTTAAGTGTAAGGCCATACCCCAGCAAGGAAAATTAATGACCCTTTTTCCTACAGATTTGTTGCCACTCCCTGGACTAACAGGAGGCATTTCTGCAGTGGCAGCTCCTTTGGCAGCAGGACAGAGTTCACCAGGAGGGAATCACAACTATCTGTTCTATAGGCTGAGTTAATGTAAATATGTTATCTGCAGTAGGTTCCTGTTCTGTTGATATTTGGAGCATCCCATAAAGGCATCAATCCATCAAAGGAAGTTTCACTCAAAGTGAGTTTGGCTCTCACTACTTCCCCTCCTGGAACCATGTTCTCTGCATCACCTGTTGGCAATATGATACAAAACTCACAATCTACTCCCATGGCCCATGGAAACAGGCATCAAAATCCTCCTACCTCTTTATGGTGTCCCACTTTGGGTTCAAATCACTCTCTCTGGAATCAACACTTTCTCTTGATCGCTTCTGTTTCACAGTTTTCTAAGAAAGATAAGCACATTTGAAAAGGGAACAAAAGGATTTCTATATTCCAGAGGAATGATTATTGGAAGCCATTCCATATGGAATAAAGAGCACTTTACACTGAGACAAACCACAGGGATTCATCTCCATGTGCTCATTTCAAAGGGCTTAATCAGAAAGGTACTGCCTGCTTTGCAGTGTAACAATAGTAAAAAGAATTTTTCACTCTCAAATTCAAACTAAATTTAAAGTAGAAAAGTTTTCAGACTAAAAGTATTTCATCTGATGTCATAAATGTAAATGGCATTTTTTTTTACTTCTATCGATATGAAAAATAAAAGTAAAAATTAAATTATTGCAATACCAATCAGAAATCAATGGTATCTTGAATTGATACAATTTCTCAATGAATACAAAAAGAGATGAAACCTGAAAGAATTAATTTTTCTCTATTTTGGAAACAGTTTACCCTCCCTGAGTAAAGTACAGCCTCCCACATCTGCACTGGTCTGTACTGGTCCAGCTTTGTTGTGATCTAACAACCAGAATCAAAAAATATGAAGCAGTCACCCAAATGTTTAAGTAATTTGAGATTTTGGATATAATTTAGAATTTCCTCTTAGATTGTTTAAATACTGACCATTGAAGAAATCAAGGACAGTGGGTGTTTTAAATAACCTTATCCTGACACTCCTTTGCACAACCCACTCCTAATATAAAACCAACACAGCTTTTGAAGACTTATTTGTGTGCTCCAAGCATTTTCTGCCCTCAGCCTTTAACTGAGAGAATGTGTTGTCAGTGTTGTGGGAGAAGAATGAAAAAACAAGAGGGGATATTATATAAATATAATACATAAAAACATATTTCCTGACTATAAACAAACAATGTGTTTATAGAGGCAGGATAATCAGGTACTTGAAAAGGAATCTTGGGCACAATACCTCCTGTTTTCCAGTCTTGTGCCACTGCAGTGGCAGCAGGGAAAGTATCTCAATTGCTTTGTTAATTGTCTAAGCCAATAATTGTTTCTCCACAACAGGTGCTGACACCTCCATGAGAATGAGAACACTCTCCTGCCCCACAGAGTTATGGTAAAGAATGGGTGCAAAATGTCATAATCAGCATCCATATAGATATCTACTCACAGAGTTGGACATCCAGAAGTGCAGAGTTCATTTCCATCCAACTGCAGCAGTGCCCCAGCCTGGAGACCAATCTGAAGCTTTTTGGGCACTGTGACATGCAGACACCTCTTGTCAGCACACTCAGATATTAGAGGGATTTCCAAGCAGCTCACCCTGTGTTGATGAATATAAAATTTCAGAGCTTGGGCATCTGAGTGCTGAAGAAATGGGGATTATATGTGAATATAAAAGTGTCTAAACCACAAGGAGAGTGGTGGTATTCCAAATTAAGCACTTAGGAGTACTTGGAGACAACTAACTTAGATGCTAATTGCTCTAGCCCTGTAACAGCTCAGCTGTTAGTATTGATTTTTAACATTCCTTTTTTTAGCCTGACCCCTACTGAAATTCTCATTTAGTCCTGTTCCCAAAAAGGGCTGTGATTAATTAACAATTTTCAACATCACAAATGCTTTTTCACACATAAAACTTAGGTTCTCTTCCAAAAAGGTGACCACCTCACTTCCAGCTGAAGAGGAGGAAGAGCAGATTTTGTAGTTATTTCTCCTCTGATAACAGCAAAACTAAATTTAGAAGTGTATCTAGGTTTTTGGTTTGGTTGGGATTTTTTGGTTTTTTTGAGGATAGATGTGTGAACAATAAAAAAATTAAATGAAAAATCAGAAGGGTTGACTCACAAATGAAAATCCTGTAGTAGTTTTGCCTTGGACCTGCCTTAGCCCCCAAGTAACTCATAAAAATGGACGTTCTCCATTGAGTCACATATTTCCAATTCCGAGAGTTTGCTCCTCCTCTACTAGATCAGGTTCAGACAACGAAAATGCTTTTCAGTATTAATAGGAACAACAGTTGAGGAAAATGCAGAAGTTCAGTGGGTGAAGACAAGGTGTCTATGATTCTATTAAAAAAAGAAAATAGCCACAACTAAAACATTTCCCAGAAACATAGTATCAGTTTTTCTGTATGTAGACTACAATCTCATGCAGGAAGAAAACAGAAAAACAGCAATTTCATCACCCACCCACTTAACAATTGCACAAAGTCTAGCTCTTTGCCACCAGGGCTTCAGAAAAAATATGTTTACCATGAGAATTATTGAGCTCATAAAGCACATTTTAACATTCAGATATATTTGTCCTGGTTGCTCTCTAATAATTTCATTATTTACAGTAAAGCTCTCTAAATATGTTTGTAAATGCTACTCTATGGCTGAGGTTGTGGTGAACTGTCATTGATGCCATGCTGAGTTTATGAAGATGCTGGTAAAAATGCAAAGCCATCTTCAATTATTCAGAAAGGTCATCTCAGAATATTTTGTATGGGTTTCTGTAAAGTTGTTCCTAGCTAGTGGAGAGTTAGATATGCATTCAAATGTGTAATAAGCATTTTTTTCTTTTATAGTAGTACCATCTTTTTAAAGGAATAAGCAAATGCAGAACTCTTACATTCATACATTCTATTAACACACAAGAAGTAATGTATTGTTATATAAAGTGGTCTTTGCAACTATTTTAAACCATTTTAATTTTAGTTTAATTTTGCACGGTCGTTCTGAAGATTTCAAATGGTTACTACTGGTCTGCTAAACACTTTCCAGCATTTAGTCAACAGTAGCAACACAATGAACACCAATACAGTTCTGATACCAGAGGCCTGTTTTATCTTGATGCTAACTAATCCTGCTCAGATTTTATATAAAATACTGACAACTACAATGAAGAACTGCTCTGTTTAAACCTCATAATTTTGGGATAACTGATAGTGCATAAATACACCAAGTAACCAAAGGTTATAGAGCTTTGTTGTGGGGGAAAAAAATGAGGGTATGTCAAATGAGGAATAATATTTTAAGATTTAAAATTATTTCCAGGCCTGTGCCATGTATATTGTTCCCACAATGAGCAGTTGTTCCATGCAGATAAAGACTGACAAGAATTTCAAGGTCAGCCATATCACATGTTGGACAGAGTTGCTTTGTCAAACTTTGCCCCAGGGCTCCCTGCTCTGATAAATTCACACAAGTGGAGCCCAGAGCCCTTGGCTTTCACGTGAGTGCTTATGGGATTAAAGTGTGTTACGTGTGAGGAGTGAATTATCCACTCCTCACCGTGCATTCTGCCGAGCAGGAGATCAGGAAGCGCGGCAGAGCCAGCTCAGAGCTGCAGTGCAGTCAGTGCTGTGGCTGCAGCAGAGGGGCCAGAGCCTGCCCAGGCAGGGGCTCAGCCTGGGGCCACCTCCTGCAGCAGCTCTGAGGAGAAAGACCCAGGCTCCTGCTGGGTCACAAGCTGACTATGGTCCTTGCAGCCAGGAGGGTTCTGGGGAGCATCAGGAAGAGCATTTCCAGCAGGCTGGAGAGGGGAGAGTGCCCCTCTGCTCAGCCCACAGGCACAGCTGGAGTGCTGGGCTCAACAGCTCAGGAAAAACAAGGAGCTGCTGGAGAGGGTCCAGCAGAGGCCACAAAGGTGATTTGGGGTCTGGAGGATCTCTCTGATGAGCAGAGGCTGTGGGAGCTGGGCCTGGGCAGTCTGGAGAGAAGCCTGAGAGGGGCTGTCATTAATCCTCACCAAGATCTCCAAGGGCTGGCAGAGGATGGTGCCAGACTCTTCCAGTGGTGCCCAGGGACAGGACAGGGAGTCATGGACATCAACAAAAACACAACGAGCTCCACATCAACCTGAGGAAAAACTTCTTTCCATGGAGGGTGGCAGAGCCCTGGATCAGGTGCCCAAGGAGGTGATGGAGTTTCCCTCTCTGGAGACATTCCAAACCCTGGGCCTGGGCACGTTCCTTTGTCACCTGGGTACCCTGCCTTGGCAAGGATGATCTCCAAAGGTCCCTTCCAACGCTGACAGTTCTGTGACTCTGTGAATGTGGACCTTCTTCCTTTCTGCACTGTCTTTGGGTGGACTGTGACTTCAGCCAGCACTGACACTTTGCCTGCTCAGCATTTACTGTACAGAACAATACCTGAACACAACACATGAGCACAGCTCTGTGCTATACATGGACCTCATCCCAAATTAGAAGCTGCAGTTCACTCCTGTCTTGGAAAAATATTTTGCCCTGAGCAAGCTTAAAAGAGCAAAACTGGAAATACATGCCTAAATGTCTAATAATACATTTGATAACTTCAGTACAAACCCAGTTATCCTTTAGGAGAATAATACATTCAACAGCTACTACAAAGACCTTGAAAGTGAACATCATGGTACTTTGATTGAGGTTAAAACCAAGGAAAACAGCTCACAGGAAGAAAAATCTTCTATGAAAATTTGCTATTTCCACTTTAGCTGTATTCATCAGATCCCGTCAAACCCCAAAGCTCTTTTCTACCAGTTTAAAAGTAAGCATTAGGACAATTTCATTTTATATTTATCTAGAAATGCAGTTGGATCTTTTTAATTAGATCACTAAAATCTGGGAAGATAGAAAGCCAATTTCCTCTTCCTACATTTCTTTATTTTGCATGAACCATTATTTTCAGCACTAGAGCAATCCTTTCTAATGTGACAGTCTAAAGACTGTATACATAAATACTGTGATCTAGAAAATGGTGCCAGAGCTGAAGAATACTATTTTATCTATGTATTACTTGTTTTTCTAGCAAAAATTGCTGTTCTGGTTCTTACTGTAATATTTCTCCCAGCCCTGTATATCACTTGGAGAGCAGACAGGTGGTAAGGAGAGGGTATCATGTTCCCAATTTTAATTAGCACTGGCATATGAATCAGATAGTGATTTCAAATTGCAAGAAATTAGACCTCTTCAATACCAAGTTGTTTGGTTGGAATATAGTTCCTCATTCAGAGATCAAGGCTGATAGGGAAAAATACCCAAACTATTTCATATTATATTTCTTTTCAGCAGAAAATGATGTATTGCAGGGTTTACTTTTCTGCTGCACTAGAATTGAAACTGAAATGCAGAGCTCTAGTGTGATAGGGGAAAATGCAGAGTTTCCAGCTCAGAAGCTCAAGTCTCTTTGTTTTAGCTTGACATTCAATAGCATTCCCCTGCCATTCCTCTCACAGGAGCTGTAATTTGGGTGCTCCCTACTTTTGTTTCTGTTATTGCCCTGCTGAGATTGCTTCTGGGGAGATGCAATAGATTTCCCAGGATGCAAACCACACCATCTAAGACATGCAGAGTTTTTTCCATGTCAGGAAGCAGCCAGGGCCAGCAGATGTGCTGGGTCTGAGCAGGGCACACAGGGACTGCTGCTGGTGGCAAGATCCAGTGGCTGTTTCGAATAAAACACGCCTGAAACAGGTCCAGGGCCCAAACAGAAAGTCCAGACAGAGGCACAGGGAGATGGGGTCTGAGCCAACTGCTGCGATAGGTCCCAGCCCACCTGGGCAGACATGGCCAAAGACAGCTCCAGGTACAAATGTGCACATCACTGAGGGGAGGTCACCTCATTGAGTCACCCTCCCGGCGGATGGGACATCGGTGTGCCACGTGTGCACCAGCAGAGACAGGACAAGGACACCTGTGAGGTGCCTCAAATGAGGACTAAAGGTTCAGGGCTGAGCTTACACGGAGCTCAAAACCCCCTGAGCCCACATGGGTGAGAGCCCCAGCGGGGCTGTTCAGGGTCACATTTGAGCACTCGAGGTCCTGACACATCAAATCCACCTGTAAGGAGGCAGAGCTGGGCTAAAATTGAGCCATGGGGTAAAACTGAGCCATGGCTCAACTGTTTGCTGCCTTTTGGGTCAAGTGTATAAATCACATTTTGGGAGGCAACTTGAATTATGTATTTGATTATTTATGTGAATTAATAAAGTTTCACTCCAGAAGCACTTAGAAGAATCAGATACATGTTTACTCATTGTATACAGCACTTCTACTTAGACAATTTTCCCATTTTTAGAGCATGTTTCTTTAATGTCTCCTATGATTGCAATTAGATCAGTACCTAGAGGAAATGTATGCACTTAGAAATTGATTGAACCCACTATTAATAGTGTTTTTTTGATTCTGTACTAGATAGTAGAGTCAAATGAAACACAAAATGTTATTATAATTGAGCATTAATGCAAAGAGTAAAAAAAAAATAAAATAAGATTAATAGAACATGGATGAATTTTCTCACTTGGACTAATAAAAGAAATAACCATGCAAAACAAGGAATAGTATTCACAATTTTTCTTTATATTTCAACAACAAAATATAGATTGCAGTTGATATTCTTAGGAAATAAAATTTCCATGAATTCTTGGAAAATGTTGATGAGTATTATGAATCACAAAGCTGAGAAAACATGTGTTGACTATTATAAATGTTCAGTGAAATGTGATGTTTTAATGTTCTAGATATACAACATTTAACACTGTATAAAAAGTACTGTTTCCCATGTCTGAAGGGTTTGCACATCTGGTATAAAAGCTGCTTTTACTCTACCAGTGTTCCTGGAAATCACTGATCTGTGCACTCCAGGGCTGGGATGGAACAATTCTCCCCACTTCTTCGTGACCACTGAACCAACCTGATACCAGAACTCTCCATTTGTTGTTTCCACACAGAGCTGTGCCTCCAAGATCCCTTCCCCTCACAAAATCTATAACATTTTTCCTTGTGTGGGTACTCCTGCAGATCCATTCAACCTCTCCTGACAACATTTCTTTAGATTTTTGACTATTCCAAATGAAAGCAGGCCTGGCTAACAGTTTGAGCAGGCCCCAAACCAACAAATATTTCACAGGTCAAGCCTCCTTACCTCAGCCCTGCTCCTCCAAACAGCAGGATGTGAATTCACTTCCTTCTGAAGCAGGAAAGCTTCCAAGAGTGAATGGGATGTGCACTCCCCAACAGGCAGCTGCTAAAGGTTTGCTCGAGCACAGGAGAAATATGCTCAGTACAGTGAAAAATGTGTTATTCTTTGCATTTCATACTAACCAGGTAAAACACTGAAGACACAAATGCCTTGTGTTCTCTTCTTCTTTCGCTGCTTCTAAGCAGAAGATGAGAAGTACCTGGAATATGTTTGAGATTTTTCCCCGTTTTCGCCCTAAGATTAGAAAGAGAATTTTTAAGACAACATTTTGTCCCATGATACAAGAGAGAAATGGGAGGAAAGAGCCAGGTCACACCTTTTTCCAAGGCTCAGTGCCTCATAGTAAAACGACATTTCTCACTTGACTCTGGCAAACTGAAAGTCAGCTGAAAGATTACGCTGCTATACTACAGGAGAAGTTACAATTCTGTAAGTCATTATTTAGTTTAGCCCAGGGACAAAAAAAACCCAGGAGTTAGAATATTACCTTTATTCATACAGAAACAGTTGCTGCTGGTGGTGTGTATTTGTCTGTAATTTGATTATTAGCAATCTTCTCCATACTACATGATGAATAATAGTAAGTTTCATATAAAGCATTAATGATAGTCTCTTTTCATGTTCTTGGTAGAATTAAATTTTCTCTCTCTGTAATGATATTTTTAAGAGATGAAAAGTATGTTTCTTTCTGGGAGGAATCATACAGTCAAATCTCTAAGCTTGATTCCACTACATGTTCAAATTATTTGTTGTTTCCTACCTTGTCTGGTTCATTATCAGTCATGTTAAAAAAGGAGGCAGCTTCATAAATGCAGTGCTAAACCCTTAAGTTAAAACCAGTAGCAACTCATTAAAAATCTGTTACTCTACATCTAAAGGGAAAAAACAAAGCATTTTAAACTATTGCCTTGGTAAGTTTGCAGTTTTCACAATAACCAACTGATATAAACAGCCCAGGACTGAATTTAAGAGATGTGTAGACAGAGAAAAATGTGTTTAAAGCTCATGACTTGGTGTCATGGTTTAACCCCAGATGGGAACTATAAAAAATAGAACTGAAGAAGGACAAGAAAGAAGAAAGGACAACACTCAAAATCCTCCATCTTGTGTTCTATTCACTCTTATATTAAAATCCTAAAACTCTAAACTCTTCACTCTGTGATACACTCCGTAAAAAACTACTACCACTACTACATATCACTACCTGTGTACTCCAACTCATCCCAAAGTTTTAGCAATTTTTTCCAGAAACGAAAATTAAAAGCAGTGTTCTGCCAAGGGTCAGAGTCTCTTAAAACAAACAGAGAGGCATTCTCTGTACCCTAGATTCCAACACCCCAGGAAATCCCAGCTCATTCACATAAATCAAATGTCTCCATCAGTGCTTGGAATGACACTGGATAAGCATTTCCATGGTGTAGGACACACACCTGCCTTTCAGTGATCCTTAAAATCACAGGAAAACTTGGCTTGGACTTTGGTATTTACACATAACTAAGCAGCTCTGGTTTTTCAAATGCAGCAGTTCTGTGGGAATTATTGACAATAAATATAACTCAGTGTTCACAAATTCTCCTAGGTTATTTTGTGTTAAATGATAGACTAAATGTGAGTTGTCTATTATGATAATTATGCAAAGTGCTGATATATTTAAGCTTGAGGAAGGTACTATATATATAACAGTTATATATTTATATATTTGAGGGAGAGTGACAGAGGTATAATTGTCAAGCTCAGTTTGGTTAAGTTAAATATTAGCTAAGTGAGAATATAGAGGATGCTTTCCCACTTACTACTGACTCTATTTCATTTGAAACTATTACTGGGAAAAATGATCCAAGCAGTAAAAATGGAACCAGAAGCTCCTGTGTGACTGAAGCAGTCATCTCCTTTCCACCCAAAGTGGAGGAATTGAGAATTCCTGCCTTGGAATAGTCACTGGAACCTGCTTTGTGGGAACTGGCCATGATTTACTTCAGATGGAAACAAAGAAGTAGAAAGTTTCCTGGGTCTGTTTTAATTATTCGACTGCTAAATGAAAGCATTCTTATCTTTTCTTTTTCACTCTTTTAATTTAACAGAAAAACTTGTTCACTCATAAACATTATTTAGAAAACTGCTCACAAAGTGAGGCAGGATCAAGCCCTCCCAATAAAATCAGAGGGAAAAGCTGTGATTCTGCTCAGCCCTCAGCTTAATTCAGACATGAGCTCTTCCCACCCAGGCTGTTTTCAGGCCAGTGCACAGTGACAACACTTTGGACTTAAGAGAGAAAGCTGAGAATCAATGACCAAAAGGGAAAGAAATAGGATATAGAGGGATTAAAAATTGAAAATTTCAGAAGCTCTCTTTGTCTCCTTAAAAACAGATCTGTTTTTAATCTGCAGTTTATCCTGGTTTTAGGGTGGGGTTTTTTTGGTTGGTTTTTTGGTTTTGTTTTTGTTTTTTTGGTTGTTGTTTTTTAAATCAGTAACTATAGTATGAGATCACTAATTGCAAGGATCCATGTATTAGCTATAATTCCCAAACCACAGACATTATCTGAATTATTCAGAGTGCATCAAATAGTTTCCTGAAAACAAAACAGAACAAAAAACCTAAAACCAAAACCAACAACTTTTTGTGGACGGTTTAATTTTTTATACACAAGCGGCAATGTTTTTATTCAGTATGAAAACTTCAAAACCTATGCATTCAATTCTCCACTCTGATCAGATATTTGGGACAGGTAGTGCCTCAAGTGCCCTCACAGCTGTCTTATGAGCTTTCTCATCTTCATCTCTGAACTGCAAACTAAATTCTGTGTTAAAACTTGTATTGTCCTCCTTGATTTTGGACATGAATGAGCATGAAAAGGGAGTTGAAGTAACAACCCCACCCCAAGCAGCTCTGAGTGTCCTCTGGCGATACTTCTGCCCCAAGAAGTATCTATATACTTAATCCCAAATCACTGACCACTATTCCTGGCTCCACTGAGCTTTGATCAGACACCCCACAGGTCTCTCTTACCCTCAGTGTAAACAGGAGCAGCATTTGCCTCCTGGTTCTTGCTGTGTATAGCTGCCATTGTTCAATAAAGGAGTACAAATTCAGACAGTAAACTAATTAACTGTCTTAGAAATATGGGATGAAAAAGTAAAATGTCTTTCTTTATATTGCTGTTTGTGTTATAGATGCTGAACAGGCTCTTGAAGGATGTGCCAGCTCTAAAGTGTTACCTGGGGAGGATGGATTGCTGAGTGATTTGGACTCATTTGCACTTGTTTCAAAGGTGACTCCATCACCAGCGTCTGAAAGACACTCTGCCCCTCAGTAACGAATGATTACAGCTACATAAATCCCAGAGGTTTGCCACTAATGCACAACAAAGGCATAGGAATGAGAGCTGTGGTTCAAGATCTATTTTTTATACCAGCATAATTTTTTGCTTCAGTGATCTATCACTAAACAACAGCTGCTGGGGTAGAGACTCGCTGCACTGCAGGAGCATTAGCAAATCCTTTAGTGACTGGGCACATGTGTTTGCCTCAGGCCCTCCAAAAAGTCACAAACTTGTGAAGGAGGGCTGGCAGATTAATGTCACCTTCTTTCTGCAAGAGGTTTGAAGACGTCAGACATGCTGGAATGACAGGCTGCACTAAGTTTAGATTTTTAAAGGAGTTATTTTATGATTAAGCACATGTGGCCAAACTCGTCAAAGGGGGAAAGAGGGAGGGGGAAAAAAAGGAGTGAAATTCAAACAATTTGGGATTTTATATATACTGGCTCAGAAATTAAACTTTGGCAATGTCTTGTAAGATGTAGGGTTTTTTCCTCACTAGAGATCTATGTGCTCACTTCCAAAAATTCTTGAAATGGTTTTTCTGCCACTTTTGAAGCAAAAAGTATCCTAAAAATGGCAGCATTTAAAGTGTTCATAAACACAGGGAAAAAAAACAGCTTTTTCTTATGTTAGATGCTGTTATATATATCATCAGATTGAAGTAAAATAAGTGATATGGATTTACTTGTTTTTCACAGAAACTCAGTATTCTCTTCATTAATAATCACTGTTTTGATAATAATCAAATTTCTTTTTGTTAATAATCATCATCTATGTCTGCATATTTCTTGAGAAATTATAAGATAAAGATGATTAACCCAACACGCTTCTGAACCATCCAAAAAGATTATTTTTAAACTTCTCTTAAACTTTGTGACCTGACAGTTAAACTCCTAAAACAAGCAAATTAAACATAATCTGAAATTTGTGTACTTTTTTCCACTTCTTTATTCAGCAGATGATTACAAAAATGCAGTGTCAACTGCACAGATTTCAGGTTGGGGATTTTGCTCATGTTTGTTTGGTTTTGAGGGTTTTGCTTTGTTTTTTAAGGTTAAGTTTCTTTTTCATAAATAAAAAGATGCAGTCTAGAACACAAGATTGGCTTCTGGATCAAGTGTTCAGCTTCACTGTGTACATGTCTTAACTACTTATTCAGTACTAATTATACTCTTCCAACTCAGTTTCCAGTAAAAGGCAGTGAAGCACAATGACTCCTGAAATACTCAGAAGATGTGGGATACCAGTATGGGAATCCCTGTAAGGAAAAGGTTCTGTGAAGGCTTTGGCTTCATTTATACTTATGAGATAATAAGAGTTCAAAATTAAAATATCTTACATTGGAACTGCCTGAATAAGAAAGTGCTTGGTATGATTTCCTTAATTATTTCTAGATGTCAGGAATTCTTTTATATTAACTTTTTAGTCAGAAATAAACTTGATGCCTGTTCTAAATGCAGAAAATTTATGATGCAAGTATTTTTTTTTTGGAAGTTTTCTTACACAGCATTTCTCCAAGAAATTCCCATATTTATCAGACCCATGGATCAGTTCTAAGAATCTGAAAAATCCACCTGCAGAAAACAACAGCTGCTTGTTTCATGATGAAGAGCTTCAACAGAACACACCAGAACATTAAAAGGACCGAGCGGGACTGCACACAAATCTGACAGTGCCTTACATTTCCTGACTCCTCCTCTTGGATGAATACAGATGGATTTGGAACCACATGAAAAACTGGGAGAGACAAAGTGATGAATGAGTGATGGAGACCCTTCCCTGTGGAGGAAGGATCAGTTTGGCAGCCCGGGCACTTGCATTTCCCCAAGTCCTTCCAGCTGCGCGTTGTGCCGCTCCGAGCGACAACGTGCACAGATGTGCAGCTCTGAACGGAGCAGTGAACAAAGGTTCAACTTGAAAGCTCAGAATATTTGATGTTACTGTTCACCTTGTCACATGAAGCATCCCCAAAGTTTTCAGCAGTGCTTTACATATCATAAAAAATGTATCTGGAAAAATCAAATTTTAGTTTTGTTGCTGCTCTGATGCATGAAGGCTTATTCCAGCCAAAAAGTGCTGTATCTCTGCAATAGTGGCTCTCCAAATATGATTTCTGGGATACAGAAAGCTATGAGAAAAGAAGATTGTGTGGATGCAATGTATGAATTATTTCTTTCTCTTTTACTTAAGAAGTCCCAAGGCAGAGGTTTTTAAGACTTGGTTTGTAACTGAACTTCCTTTCTCAAATACAGCATTTAGAAACATTTGTTCAGCTCACAGTCAATAAATGCATATAATTAGTATTTACAAACTTGTTTATTCATATTCCAACAATCTCAACTTACTTAATTATCATATGAATGCTTTCCAGTCCCTACAGAACATCTGCAAGCAGAATAAAAAGAAGTGACTATGTCTCAGCAGCCATAAGCTGGAAAAGATCCTACGACCAGCCAGAGAATCAAAATCCTAGAGTGTTTTGGGTTGGAAGGGACCTTAAAGCCATGCCAGAGCTGGTAGGGCTGGCAAATAGTCAAGGAATGAAGAGAGAACTCAAGGAAATTCAGAGCACAACAAAAAAGCTAAGCAGACTTTCACCAGACATTTTATAAGTTTCTTATATGCAAACTTGCTGAGTTTTTCCTTTCATGGGAAAAGCTCACTTCTGAGCAGATTTCTGTAAAAACAAATCTTTGTGTGTGTGATTTCTAAGACATGAGTGCCTGGCTGTTCTATCTCCCACAGAGGAGAAGAGAACTGTCTCTCTTTCTTAACCTATGAGGTGAACAATTCGTATCTTGGAATTCTAAGCATTCCAGGAGTCTTGTACTGACCATGAAGGAGAAAGCATGTTAGCTCTGAACATGGGCACCTATAGCCCAAATCCTTCTGAACAATGGAGTCATTTTAATAAATAATATCAGCCTTCTGATATTGGAGTCACAGAGTCCTGATTCATCACCCCACTCAAGAAGCAATCGCGACAGCAGACTCTTCCCACCAGTGCTTACTGTGAAGGTTTGGGAGATCCATCAAATGTACAAAGCAGAGCAAGGCAGAGTCCCCAGGCAGTGCAAAGCAGAGCTGCAAAAACCAGGCCTTTCTAAGAAGTCAGGCCTTTATCAGCTACAGAGCTTTAAATCATAACAAACATAATTCAACCAACCACCACACATCACGATGTGAACACATAATGGTGACATAACTTGTTTCTCTACCTCTAATTCAGCTGAGTTACTTTCCCACAGTCCTTTCCTACTCAGTAGGCCTGAGCCATGGTTTTATAAGGCCTTTCATTTGTAAGGTTTTACCTATATGGAACAATTAAATAATTCTTTAAAAACTACGAGTTCTGGAGCTGTCTCAGTTTTAAGTGTTAATTTTAAAAAAGGTTTCAGGAAGTAAAAACCAGTCGTCACAAGTTGTCAATTGAAGAAATTATTTACCTAAAAGTTCTAATGTAATTAAATATGAAGTTGCTGGATTCTGAGGATTATGTGTTATCTATTGGATAACCTTCTTCAACAACTGAGCAGAGGGTAGCAACATCTGTGTTTAAAATGGGACCCAGGGATGATTTCATGAGCGCAGTTGAGAAATTCTGACCCCTATACTAAGTAAATTTGTAGAAATTTAAATAAAGAACAAAAATTATAAGCAAACTGATAAATCCAATAAATTTGCAAAGAGGCAACCCAACCTTATGCATCCATTTGTTAAGGAACTGCAGGGCCAGGCCGATCCAGAGGATTATTTTAAAATTTTCCTTCACATGATCCATTTCCAAAGGCTCAGAGAACAGACATGGCAGTAGATAAAGGAGTATTGACAGTTCAAAAGATTGGATATCATGGATAAGAAGAAAGACTTGTTGCCATAACAGGAAAGGTACCAATGGAATTAGAGAAGGATTTATGTTAAGACATGGGCTATTCAACATAGGCAATCCAGAAAAACAAAAGACTGCTGAGGCAAAATTTTGTTGATTATACAGAATTATTCTGGATAATGAAAGAAAGCAGTTGTGTGAAAAGCTGTTGAAGGACTTTACAATACTAAGGGTAATAAAATAACAAATGAAATTAAAAATGCTAAATGCAAAGAAATGCCAATGGAAAAGAATCAGCATCAGGATATGTATTTTTGCTACTGTTTTCACTTGGGAGACAGAACTTAATTTCATTTTGGATTGTTCTTTGGATACGTTCAAACGAGAACAGAACTGTTCAGAAAGGGAAGTGGAGCATTAAAAATTACTGAAGAGAATAAACATTACTCTGTCACTCCATTAATTAGTCACAATCCAACAATTTTGATCACTTCAGCTTAAAATATAAAGTAGAACCAAAAAAGACTTAAAGAGGCTGACACCACTGATAAGAGCTATGAGACACCATCTGTACAAGAAATTAAATAAAGAAGTGAGACTAAACCTCTTCAGATGGGAACAGAAATCCCCTAAAGAGTCCATTACAAATATTTATCACAACTTGGGGTTTTAAAAAAATCTATTATAATACAAAGAATTGCAGGAGTAATCACTAAATTCTCACGGAGAGAAAATGTACAGCACAACAAAATTAAAATCAGAATTATTCATCATCTGGTAAGAAGCACGATGGTTCTAAAGGTGCAACCATTTCTAGAAGTTTTTAAACCTAGACTTTTAGAAATTACAGGCCTAAATAAAAGCAAAGATCATATTTCATCTGCCCTATGGCATAGATGTGTTACTGGCCAGAGCTGCAATCAGGACATTAAAAGAAAGAGACTTTCGATTTGAGTTGAATTTATTTTTAAGCTCCCAAAAGCCAACAAATAATACCAGCTCTGAAGTTCATTTACACATACACACACACACACACACACACACACACATATATATATATATACACATTTATTTATTTTATCTGTATTAAAGGTTTGGTGATTGCCTTCTAGGACTAACAAACAAACTTTAAAATCTTAAAAATCCAACTCTGACTGCTTCTTGTCTTAGTCAGCAAATGTCTCATGCTTTTAGTAGGTTACAGGATTTTTCTGCCCCAACCTGTTTTCTCAGTTTTAAAAGTTCCTAACAAACTATTAATTTGGTATTTTCTGAGTGGAAAGACATGCTCCATATTTCGTCCAGATTAGGGACTCCCAACTTCCAGACTGCTGGCAGAATATTGTAGCAGCCACCATTGTGTTGAGGGAAAATATTATTTAATCAGAAGTGGATCAAAGCACTTAATTTTGTTTGCATTTTTCAGTGATTTGATACTGTTGGAGCAGAGGAAGTCACCGTACTCAGCGTTGTGTTCCACAAAAGGGAGATGCAAGTCAGAAAATCAAAGTTATCAAAACTTTCTCAGGATGGTCACCAATTTTTTATTGACTAGAAAGTCCTACGTCCCCTCAAAGCCGAGGTGTGAGCTACTGGAATTACAGAGAATGTGTTTGCAAACCACCTGGTGCTTCCATTCTGGATATGAATCCTCCCTCCAGAACTCGAGCTGCAATTAGAGCACAGCACAGCCCCTGCAGGCAAAGTCACTGAGATTTTGCTATTTTCTTTTGGACCAACATTCTTGTGTTTGCAAACTTTGCCCTTTTTAACTGCAGGAGCAGTTTCTGTAAGTATTTATGTTTTTAAAAGCTATTTAATAATTTCTCTGTGAGTTTCTTCTCACTGTAAAGCATATTTATGCCCCATTACTTTTAACTGACATTTGTTTTTGCTGAAGTTCTCTTCCCTTTTGCTCTATCCAGTCTGTATATTGGGAAAGGGAAAAGATTTTTCCTTCAAATGACAGTTCTGTAACTCCTGTGATTGCCCTCTGGGTTTGACTACAATCACTGCCAGCTGAGCATGAAATCATGCTGCTGAAACATGGTGGCTTCCTCATGAAAGAATTCTTGATGACATTGCTTTTACATATTTATTTCTGCATTAGATAGGAGGACTGGGGTGCCAGTAGGGTGGCACATTCTGACAAGCAGGTGACATCCCCGTGCCATGAGCAGCACAACGTTTACAGCAAATCAAGCCTTCCATGAAAATTAATTACCCAACCTAAACTGTGGAAAGGCCAAGTGACACTGATTGGGAAATCAAAGCAAGAGCTGTTACCTGCTCCTACTCTGAAGGAGCTCAGCTTCCCCATGATTGCCTTTCCCAGCTGTAGGAATTCCCTGGATCTCACATTCAGCCTCAGCTCCAAAGCGAGAGCTGCCTGTAGGAAAATCTGCACATCACACCTTGCTGGTACAACTCTTTAATACTGTTTGTTTGCTGCTGTTCAAAGAATAGGCTTAAATGATTTTATAACACTGATTTTTGAAGCAAATAATATTAAATTATGCCAGCAATTCAATTTTATCTTCCTAAAACTCAATACCAATCAGGTCACTTCCACTGACAGACATCTGAATTCTTTATCCTACAGGCAACTCATTTAGTTGTGATTGTATCACTCACTGAAACACCAGCATTTCAGAGCACATTCAAATACAGCAGCAGTTCCTGATTTTTCTTGACGCCTTAGGAGACGATGGGAACAAAATCCAGCGTTCAGAGAGCAGACAAGAAAACAGAGGGGTTTTTGCAGTCATGGACAAATTCCTTTGTTTTAGATGAATACACAGTAACAAAAACCTCAGAAAATATTTGTTCCTTTTAGGCATGCTAGCCTGATCTTCATTTTCTTAGCATGCACACAGCACTTCCAGGCAGAGCAGAGATACAGACCTGCCGACACTGGGGATCTGATTCTGCAGCTACTTCCATATCTAAACCACCACAATAAAGAGGCATTCTGATCTATTGGATTTCTTTGCAGGATAAGACTCTGAAGATCACAATCTGCTCAATGGAATTCTCCAGCCCCCATCACATCTTTAAATAAAACATGCTTTCGAAAATTTTAAATGCCGAGTTTTCAAAATAAATAGCACCACTGTAATGTAGGTGATACTTTTGAACACAGTCTTAATTCAGAGACTCACAGAATGTCCTGGGTTGAAAAGGACCTTAAAACCCCTCCAGTGCCACCCCTGCCATGCCAGGGACACCTTCCCCTGTCCCAGGCTGCTCCCAGCCCCAGTGTCCAGCCTGGCCTTGGGCACTGCCAGGGATCCTCTGGGCACCCTGTGCCAGGGCCTGCCCACCCTGCCAGGGAACAATTCCCAATTCCCAAAATCTGATCTAAACCTGCTTTCTGTAAGTTTGAAGCCATTATTCTCTCTGTTTGAACATTGTGACAATCCATTTCATGCCATTCAGTCAAAATTTTTATACTAATTTCCAATCCTTGCAAAGGTTATCATACAGCAAGGTTGGGAGGGGGCAGAGGGAGATCTAATTTATCAGAAAAGAGAATATAAAAATACCATAATACATGCTATTCAAATGAAATCTTGACAGCTGCTATTCACAAATATTGCTGACATGATTTATATTATATTAAAATTCAGAATTACTGCATTTTCATCAGTTTCTCATTTCACAGCTGGCATTTCATGTTGTCAGCATCCTGTGATTTACAAGGCTATATGTAGTGTAAAAATGTTGTTTTAAATGGACAATCTCATAAGCATGTTTACTAATTGATATGCTAGGGCAACTTAAAATGTAAACATACTGTGTGTTCCAAAAGCCAGAGTGCTTTTCAGAAGAAAAAATTGAACCTAATAGCTTCAGTTTCATTAAACTTTTATGAAAGTCCCCAGAAAACAGACATTCCCATGCAAATTTTAAAATAATGGTTTAATTTGTGAAGTTACTTTTGCAATGTCAAGAATGCAATGTAAAATACATAAAAAATGGGATTGATACTCACTGCTGGGAGATATAGAAGCTGTTTAACCAGACAGACCATGGAGTCTTAATAAAGCATTGTTTTCTAATAATGTTTACGTAGGATTCATTGGGATATTTTCCAAAGTGATGTAAAGCAAGCCTGGCACAAAATGCAAATGCTCTATTCCAGCAATGATATTCTTTATCTAAGACCTGTAGAAATGATGGAAAGGACAAATTTTCAGGGAATTAAGTCAATATTTTATACATTTCACCATGCTTCTCTATTCCAGTGCTCAGCAGGAATACAGGATACAATCTCCTCTTCCACTGTTCCTTGTGACATAAGGCAAGAGAATTTATCTGCATATAACTTGGAAAGTTTGAGTAGGTCCAGAGACTTTAGTGGAATTCCTTAAGTGGAACATAAATCAGAGGAATAAAAACACTGCTTTTACCAAAGCTGTCTCTCCCATTTTACACAGGCTACTATTAGGCAGCCCAAAGCCTGGAATAACCTTCTGGGATTCATGCAATATTTTAACAGTAACAAGACACATTTGGACTTTATCCTAAAATCTGAGGTATTCCAGAATATTTTGTAGTAAAGGTACGAGAATGAGGAGGAAGAAGTGGCAAATTGATTCCAAGGCTATGCATGTTTCCCTTTTCAATCCTCCTACTCCATCAGTAAGAAAGAAATGGCCCATGAATGTGTCCAGGTCATGATCTGGCACCCTGCCATCATTTTTAGGTTTTCTACAGATATTGCATTAGAGACAAGCATGGAGAAAAGCTCTGATGGCATCACCAGCAACTCATCCTCCTCCAATGATCTCAGTCAAATCCCTTCCCTTCCCTCCTACCCCTTCTCCAAACATATTCTATTTGGTATCATTGCAGGAATTTTTTTCCTAATCCAAATGTGGGGGGACATTTTGTCTAGTCTGAATTTTGACATAGTTTGACACTTGAATTCTGCATACCAATAGTAAAGATATTTGCCTTTTTTTAGCATCACATCTTCATGTTTTCCTTCCAGTTCTGCTGGGGGCAGGTTTGCTTGGATGCAGCTGGAGTTTGAGGCTCATTGTGTCCTCTGTAGGTCATATGAAAATCAGACAGCCAGAAACCATTTTGGCTAATCTTTCTGCATAAGTAATATAGCCTTCACCTTATCTGTAAAATCTTAAACTTTTGAATAATGTTTTCAAAACATATTTCCCTTAAAATTATGACAAACCTCATCCATCAACAGAAAAATGTTTAATGACTTGCACCAAACAGGATGTGATCAAACCCAGGATCTGAGAACCAAGAGACCAAAACATGATCATCAAAATAATTCTCTCCTTTGGGGCAGTACATATTGCACACCACACAGCAGTTACCAAAATGAAAATGTGTAATAAGAAGTGGCCTCACAGTGGTCATTCCAGAGGAGCACAAGTAAGGATGGCACTTGTAGGATATTGTCTACCTTACAGAATTTGTTCCTGAGCTCTGACACTCTTCCAGCTTTTAGCTGTGTACAGAAGTCCAGATTTCTTCTAGCATGCCTAAGCATTGCCCATCTGAGATTTCTTTTTCGTACCTTAAGCATGAATTAACTGGAATATGATGATATTAGAGCTCTGCTCTCAGGCTCCTCTGCTGCAGCTGAACCAGCCCAGTGCCCTCAGCTGCTCCTCATGTGGCCCCTCTGGACCCTTCACCATCTTCATGGCCTCTTTTGGAAACTCTCTAGTGGCCTAATATCTTTTTTTATATACTGGTGCCCAAAACTGCCCCCAGGACTCCCCTGTGAACTGCCCCGTACCAAAAGCAGCGTGGGCAGCAGGGAGGGGATCCTGTCCCTCTGCCCTCAGGTGAGAGCCCAGTGCAGAGCTGGGCCAGCCCTGGGCCAGCACAGCAAGGACCTGGAGCTGCTGCAGAGAGCCCAGAGGAGGCTCCAGGATGAGCAGAGGGATGGAGCAGCTCTGCTGGGAGGAAAGGCTGGCACAGCTGGGATTGTTCACCTGCACAGGAGAAGCTTTGGGCTGAGCTCAGCGGGGCCTTGCAGGGCCTGAAGGAGCTGCAGCAAAGATGGAGAGAGACAATTGCCAAGGGCTGCAGGGACAGGACCCAGGGAATGGCTGCCAGTGGCAGAGGGCAGGGCTGGATGGGATCTTGGGAATTGGGAATTGTTCCCTGGCAGGGTGGGCAGGCCCTGGCACAGGGTGCCCAGAGGATCCCTGGCAGTGCCCAAGGCCAGGCTGGACACTGGGGCTGGGAGCAGCCTGGGACAGGGGAAGGTGTCCCTGCCATGGCAGGGGTGGGGCTGGGTGGGCTTTGAGGTCCCTTCTAACCAGATAAAACAACAACTAAATTTATTGACATGTACCTTCTATATTGAATCATTTTGACACTATAACCAGTTGCTGCTCAAATTTTCAAGACATTCCCAAGCTTCTTTATAAGTTATTGCTTTTATTAAAAAATATTACTGAAATTACTATGAATTACTCCCTTGGCTAAAATTTATTTAGATGGTCTACCTTTTTATTTCATTGTTTTTTCATAGATTATGTGTTTACATATTTGAATAAACTGGGCTTTCAGGTAGCAAATGATAATATTTTATAATCAATAATGCTCTAGTGTTAGGAAATACTGCAAGGTTTCCATTAAATCAGAGAAAAGTGCGGTTAAAGGAATGCTAACAAGTATTGATGTTTAGATTTTATTTATCAATGTTGTTAAACTCCTCTCCACTGCAGAGTTTATTTTTCCACATTAAAATAACTTTATTTGGTATCTCTGGGGCTGAGTTCTAAACAAGATAAAGTACCTTGTGAATTAATTTATTTCGAAGAGAAAAGAAAATACAATTTGTGTCTTTTCATTAAATTATCCTTAGCTATATTGATTTTGCCCAAGTTAAAATTTATTTAGCTGAAAAAGAAACAAAGCTACAATGAAAATGTGTATCTTATTCTGTGTTAAACTGGGGAGTCAATCCTTGTGGTATTTCACTTCATATTTTATCCATTATTTATCCATAATTATTCATTATATTAATATTTGTCAGTCTCTGATTACCATACTGGCATCCAAATGACATATTTGTACTGGAAAAGTCTCATATATTCAAATGTTTGAAAGCAGCTAAATTGCACTCCACAAAACATTGTTACTTGGGAGAAGAGACCAACACCCATAAAAAATATGGAACACTTCCCGAAATCGTGTGTCATCCTTACCCAGGTTCCAGACACAGATCAACAAAACACACACAGGAAGGAAGGTTGAAGGAGATCATAAATATTACCACAATAGTCAAGGTTCTGTCCTCAGAATTAGGGACCTGAACAACTGCTGATGAAGAAAAAATTATTCTTCTATTGTGGGAATATGTATTCAGCCATCCCCACCTCATGTAGATATTTATGTTCTATGTTTGATTTGCTCCTGATGTTTATTGAAGCAAAACATGGGAAGAGGTGATAAAATATACAGATGGGGATAAAATGACAGCTAATTCATTTACTGTGGAAAATAAGGTATGGATATTCTACAATGTGACACACAATATCAAGGTGTCTTAGAGGCTATTTTGAAACAATTTATCTTATTAACAGCACAATAATATTTTCCTGAAAACATCACACTCTCATCAGAGCTAATGTATATTTCTGACTACAGAATAATGGTACTGAAGATAATGAGTACAAATAGTTCACTTAAGAGAATTCCTGCTCTCTATTTGTATAAATTTCTGTTTCAATTTCTTTAGCAATTATACATAAAGTATTTAATTTTACATTTGGTAAATAACGGTCACAGTATAATTTGAACAATTAAGCATGACAGCTCTCTGTTGTGACACTCCTGCTGTGGTTACCAAGACTACCTTCCAAAGAAATACTTCTCTGTAATGCTGAATGTCTTCACCAGGTATTAAGTCCCAGCCATACCAACAGAAAATGCTGCTGCATTCCTGTGATACACAAAAAACTGGAGGTAAGAGCAGTGTGAATTTGCACAATTCAGGAAGGACATGGAGGGGCTGGAGCATGTCCAGGGAAGGGAATGGAGCTGGGGAGGGTTCTGGAGGCCCAGGAGGGGCTGAGGGAGCTGGGAAGGGGCTGAGCCTGGAGAAAAGGAGGCTCAGGGGGGACCTTGTGGCTCTGCACAGCTCCTGCCAGGAGGGGACAGCCGGGGGGGTCGGGCTCTGCTCCCAGGGAACAGGGACAGGAGGAGAGGGAACGGCCTCAGGCTGGGCCAGGGCAGGCTCAGGGTGGGCAGCAGCAGGAATTTCCCCATGGAAGTGATGTGATGGGTTGTTACAAAGGGTTCTTAGAATCACCGAATTTTCTGAGTTGGAAGGGACCCAAAAGAGTCATCGAGTCCAACTCTTAAGGGAACAGCCCCTGTGGGGATCACAACCACAACCTTTGTGTTACCAGCACCATGCTCTAAGCAACTGAGCTAACCTCAGGGTTGTCAAATACTGGAATTAATGACTCCAATTTCAGAACCATTGAGGTTGGAGCAGCCCTCCCAGGCCATGCAGTCCCAGCTGTGCCCGATGCCCACCTTGTCCCCAGCCCAGAGCTCTGAGTGCCACCTCCAGCCCTTCCTGGGACACCTGCAGGGATGGGCACTCCAAAGCTCCCTGGGCAGCCCCTGCCAAGGCCTGAGCACCCTTTCCATGGGGAAATTCCTGCTGCTGCCCACCCTGAGCCTGCCCTGGCCCAGCCTGAGGCCGTTCCCTCTCCTCCTGTCCCTGTTCCCTGGGAGCAGAGCCCGACCCCCCCGGCCAGACCTTGCTCAGGTAGTTTGGGCTTTCTTTCCCTGAAGGAAAACTCTCTTTTCCTCACTGAATGAAAGATGCCAAGCACAGAAAGTGGTGGCCACCTCTTGGCTAAAAAAGCACTTCCAAAGCCTGACCCTTATGGCAGAAAACAAAAGATACATTCCCGACTACCTGCTTTTCATTCTGATTTCAGAAATCATATTAAACATTATCTAGTTAATCAGGGTTTTTTTACATTTCCTAAAACAATCAGAGGTTACTCCCTAAGCTGAATTATGCAACCACCAGAATATTTTCTCTCCTAAAATAAAAGAAAGAATGGTGGAGCATATAATGTAAATGAGACCAAAGCTGCAGATCGAGAAAGTAATTTCTGAATTTTACCACATTTTTCCCCTAGATTTACAGTCATGAACTTAGGAAATGTAGTCCAGACTATCTGGGCACATAGATATTTCTGTATAATACATAAATATCAGAGTAGAATGAATAAAGTATTTTCCATGAATGGTCATTTGAATTTTAATAGAAATTTTACTTCAATCTCGATTTTTTCTTTACTGTGTGACTGAACATTTCTAGGAAAAATAGTTTCAAAGAGTGATACTCTAAACTTTCTATTCAACTAAATTTCATATGTTTAGATATTTTAAATTATTGTTACCTAAATTCTGATAAATTTGTTTAAAACCAGCACTATGCTGACTATCCAGAAGAGAGAAATTAGATGTCTTTCATGTTGCCAGCACTAATTACATTTTCTTTTTTTGTGTGTGAGTAACCCTAAGCGTTTCCTCCTCTGCACAACCCCACCTCAGCCCCAGTGAATTTGGGATGGTCTAATACTGTGACTGAGGTTTCTGTGTTGGGGGAAAAAGGCCTTACATTCCCATCTAACCATCCAGGAAACAGGAACTGGGATCGAGAACATCAGACAGCCATAATCAAACAATATCTGAGCTTTTTACAAAAAATGGTTCTGGAATGAATACAGAATGTCTCAGAGCATACTTATGACAATTCTGCAAGGAGATAAAAACAGAGAAATTACATGAATTATTTATTAGGACTCTCATGTTGGAAGTCAGATATCAGGAGTTCTACTCCAAGCTCTACCACCAACCTTCTGTGTGACCTTAGACAAATAGATTTATCTGCTTGTGCTTGTTCCATGGGGTTTTTTGTGTCCTGATTTAAAATGTTCAGCTAAAACATTGTCTTTTCCTGCATGTTCATAGACATGCATAATACATTCCTGCCAACCTTGATTAGTGCCTTTAAATAGGAAGGAAATACAAGTAAATTGCAAAAAGAAAAAAAAAATTAAGATTAAAAACATGAACACAATTCACTTTCATGTCATGTAGAGAATTATTCTTTACAGTAGTCCACTCTATTATAGATAGTACATATCATTATCTAATCAAACTTTGCATGCTGTGGGTTTAAATATAACAAATAAATACTTTTCTGAAGAAAAGTTTTAAGTTACTTAAAGGCTAAAATTACATAAAACTGATGTTTGGGGGTTTTTGGTTTTTTAAATATTTCCCCTTTCTGCACAACTTTAAGAACAACATATTTTTGCCTGAGATTTCAACAACAGCTTTATTTTTGGAGTCTCCAAAAAGCCTTCTGTCCATGAAACCTCAGTGAAGAATATACATCCCAGTGACTTCACTGTCTTAAGCCCATCGGACTAATTGTGCTTGTGCAGGATTAATAATCAGCTAAAACAGAGTGTTTAAAGCAAAAAGTGAGATAAATACTTCAGGATTTAAAGCTTGGAATGATAAAAATCTCTGATCCAGGAAAAACAGAAGTCCCTATTTGAGTTTACACGCAAAATAATTCATACACTGAAGTTGTGGGTCTGCCTAACCCAGGATCTTCTAAACAAACACCCAAGTTCAGTGAGCATGTTAATAAATCTTCTAAGAAATATGTGTTATAGGACAATTCACCAGGTTTGGGACACCTTTTATGCCCAATACTGAGAAGATGGTCTATGTGCCCAGATGATCTCAGAAATTCCCTTCAGGCTCCTTGTAATAAATCTGTAATAAAACTACATAGACAGTGAAACCTCTTACAGGTTCTCAGGTAAATTATTTTATATGAATTGGATGGAACCTTCAAATTTCTATAGAAAAGCTTTGGAAAAATGCTTACTCTGATAAAAGAGATTACGTCAGTTCAATTTATATTAAATTTTCTGGACAAGAATTTCACAGTCTTATTTAATGTTAGAAAGGACTGCTGACTGACATCCACCAAAAGTTAATAGATGTGCCATAGCCACACCTCTGATGTTTGTTTTTTTTTTGCTGAGACACATTAATTTAAGCAAGAACAACAAAAAAGACATAAAATAGAACACGAAGAAAACATCTTTTATTTTTCTGATAAAACTGACATATCCAGTATTTGTTATTTTGGCATTGTCTTCATCAGTCTGAGCTTGTCACATATATTTTAATACATGATTTATGGTTATAAATTCATTTTCCGTTCTCGTTTATAATATGGTGTCACATTTTATCACAAGTGCATTTAATCATCTGCTGTCTGCATACTAATGGTTACAAATGTGATACCTGTGTAGACCCAGCAACCAGTTGCTGTAACTGTCTCTGACTGCAACGCTTGAATGCTTTGAAAAGTGCTGATAAATAGAGAAGTTCAGACATTTTTATGTGCCTGTCCCATTTTAATAGCCAAGATAAAATTCTCCCACTTCACCAAGAACTTGATTCCTTTTTCCCCACTTGAAATTTTTTTGTGTGCACTCATCTGTCCTCAGAACAGTGTCAGTGCATAAAATTAAACATGCATAAACATCTCAGGAATTAGTACTAAAAAGGCAGAGAGGAAGATCAGAGAGAAGAAAAAGCAGTATCCACCCAAATTTAGGATAATTTTTTAAAGAGGAAGGAAGTCTGTGCTTTGTTTAAAAGTTGTTGGCCAAACTCTGCTACGCAGTGAATGTGAGCACATGTTTAAATTGCAGACACTTTAAATGCACAACTGAATCTCCAAATATTACCATTTAAAGGCAGCATATCAATACAGCCTTTTAATTAATTTTTCTGAGGAAAGCAATCCTCACTATTATTTGTTCCATGTTTTTAACTTAGACTTTTCACAAATATGTATTTGAGAAATCTCAATGGAAACATTTCAATTCCAGTATTTCAGAAGTAAGCGGGTTACAGTCAACTTCAGCAAGTTTAATAAGGAAAAGAAAAACACTATGTAACCAACAGGGCAAGGGAGCATTGATTAAAAATACACACAAATTCACCTGGCCTGGAGAACTGCAGCAAACACAGACTCAGAGAACAGTTTGGGTTGGGAGGGACTTTAAAGCTCATCCAGTGCCACCCCTGCCACTTTCAAAACTTTAAAAAACTTTCAATTTATACATTATTGTCTACTTAGCTACATTTAGGGTAACTTATTTCAGCTTGTCAATGTTAATTATCTTATTGTCTTCTAGGCAGAAGAATTGAGCCTACAAGAACTAGGCTTAGGAGTATTTTTAGTCATACTTCTATTGACTGTTTGACACTTTTTGTGTATTCTGTCCTGAGCAAAGTAATTTGCCATACTCTAAACCACACAAGTGTGTGCAGCTGACAGGCCAAAAATCCTGTGCTGCCACTCCTGTGGTATGGATGGAGATTCCTGCTAAAGAACTGAAAAGTAGATGTTCCTCAGTGTGGTGAAAAATTAATATAGTGCAGATTTATCAGAAGCTACAGGGAATGTTATTTATCTTAATCTTTAAAAAATAAGCCTTTGAGAACACCTTACAAATCTAGGTGCAGGCAGTGCACATTGCAAGAGCATGCAGAAGGTAGGGAAATGTTTATTTGCAATTACCAAAGTTCACAAAGCACACAAGGTTTAGCTGTGAGCAGGCAAAATTCAAACTGAAATTGGACAGCATTGTCAAAATTCTCAGCTGAAACTGCAAGGAATTAAGTGTCCTGTGTGTCCAAAAGCATTGTTAAGATCATCTTAGAGTCAACTCTATAGAATACAGCTGGTGATTTCTGCATGGGCACTGAGCTTTAAGAGCATTTTTCTGCATGAATCAAGGGGGGATTGTGCCCCTCTGTCCCCCTCAGGTGAGAGCCCAGTGCAGAGCTGGGCCAGCCCTGGGCCAGCACANCTCTTTGGTACAATAAAACAAAACCTTCCATAACCATTTTCTCTTTGGAAATGATTTCACCCTGTTTTCAGTTGTCTGCTATGAAGGCAATTTGGGAGTGTAGTGAATTGTACTCTAGCACAATTTTCATACAAAAAATATTGGCTGGTCCTTTGCAGATTTGTAGTTAAAGTGACAGAAAACAGAATTCTTCATGCAAAAAGTGGCAACTCTAACAAGCAACAATACCAGCTTCATCTCTAAGGATTATGGCAATTTAAATAATGCACAGTAATTAACAGGCACTTTTTTTTTCCCAGTTTTCTGTACTATTTGTGAGAGGTCATTCCTGTCACACTGTTCTTGAAGAAAAATTTTTAATTGCACGTAATTCACAATGTGCTATTGATATCTGTTTGTCTTTATTTGTGTTACGTCTTTGGGATTCCTCAATGTCAACGATAGAAGGAGATTTGTATTCAGAATAAAGGGCAGAAAGCCTCATCTCAGTGTTTCTCATATCTGAGTTTATTCGTGTTTGCATAAGGAAGGAGGCTGTGCATGATGAATCATGTATCACACTTATTATCTTCTCTAAATATAGAGGGAAGAGAACTGACAGCTTTAGCAAAGGTGGTTTGATACTCATCAACAAGTCCTGCCTTTTAAAACTCATTCTTCACGAGCATTTAAGAAACACATATTCCACTTGGGGGCCAACAGCACAAGCTCCCACCCCCAAAACCTACAGACAAGTGATTTCTCATTTTGTGTGTATCACATTATTGCACTATAGAGTATCCTCTGCAAGGAAATCCATCTCCCTCCTGAGAAAAGCAGTTTTATACTACTCACTTTTCCTTAATCTAGTTACACTATTTCAGAAGTGTCCTACAGAAAACTTTGGTTTCTTTTCCTGTAAAAAATGCATTTGCAATAAAAGAGATTTTTTTAAAATGAAAAATTGCCTTAAGTTCAGAGTCTCAGAGCGTTTGGAAGTTCTTGACCAGCATCCTTGCTTGTTTTCACCCTTCTGATGTCTCCAAATTTGAACTTCACTCCATTCTCCAATCCTGCAGCCTTAATGTAATTGGCCATTGTTCTGACATTGCTATGGATCAAGCAATTTACTTTAGGCTCCTCCTGATTTGGTTGTACATGGAGAATACTTGAATCAACAGCACAAGCTTGCAGAGTTGCACCTCTGTGAATTGGCAGCAGAAATGAGGAGGTGTCAGCGTGTAAAGGCTTTTGATGACCAGATGATGAATCAGAGTCCCTGATCACAGTTCAGTCAGCCAAATTAATGTGATTAATTAGGAGAAAACTAACTCCTCCACTTATTAAAAATCTTCCTTCCCTCCTTCTTTTATGATAGATCTTTAATTTCGCCTTTCTGTCACTTTTATTTGTTGCCTTCCTAACCCTGATTACCAGAGGAGTGTGCACACTGTCAGAGCAGCCTTGCTGGAAATGCCTCTGATCCATGTTTCCAGCTCACTGACCTCTGAGGAATATTCCTTCCAAAATTCCATCCAAAATATTCTCCCTGTCCTACTGCACAGAAGGACATGTTTTGCTGCATCTGTGCCAGACTCCTCCACAAATCCATACCAGGCACACTGAGACTGAAGGGGTCCAGGCTGGGCTCTCCAGACTCAGGGCAACAGAAACAGCCCCAGGATATGAAAAGATTATTCTTTGGAGCTGCAGGTGCTTCACTCAGGCTGCAGGGAACAGGTGACTATGGTCACACTGCCCTTCCCCTGTCCTGTCACACCAGTGACACAACAAAGCCTCAGCAGAGCACTTCTGATGAGATAACTGGGAATGCATTTCATGGAAGTTCTCAAATTAACTCTGGAATTAAAGAACTGCCTCTGCACTTTCTTGGCTACATGGATAGAATCTCCGGTGGGGAAGAGAACTCACACTGTTTTTTCTACAGAAAAGCAGGGTGACACATTTCTGTCCCTCCTGGCATGACTGGACATGGCACCCAGTGCTCTGGGCTAGGTGATAAGGTGGGGATTGGTCAAAGTTTGCACTCAATGATCTTTAAGTTTTCCAACCAAAAGGATTCTGTAGTTCTGTGAGCATCATGGTCTTAAATACAAATGAGAAATATGCATCCATGATTTTTATAATTATCATGTTCAGACATAGTTTAGCATCACCATGTGCCAGTGTGATTCCTGAACATTCTGTATGTCTCCCCCAGTTGGGTAAAAACAAAATCCAGCATGCTTCCTGTTGAACTGGTGAGTGCAGGTCAGGGGGGGAAAGGAAACAGCGCAGGTGGCAGTGGAAAGGAAATGGATTCTGCATCTGGTGAATCTATATTTTAAAAAACAAAACAAAACAAAACAAAACAAACAACAAAAAAATCCCACAAAAAAANAAAAAAAAAAAAAAAAAAAAAAAAAAAAAAGAGTGAAACAGTTGCCCAGAGAACCAGAGAAGCTGTGGGTGCCCTTGGATGCCTGGAAGTATCCAAATCCAAGATCAGGTTGGGGAGGGCTTGGAGCAACCTGAGATAGAGAAAGGTAGACAGGGGATGGGATAAGATGATCTTTAAAGTCCCTTTCAATCCAAGTCATTCTATGATTTATTTTAAAACTGAGGTGTGAGTTTGTGCTTAAACTGCACAGCTGGAAGGGACATGGAGATTATTACTCATGTTAAAGCACATAACTTTGTAAATACACCAAGATGGTAAATATCAATTATTTCAGAGTGTTTGCCTTCAGCTGGAGATTCTCTGTCACACATTGGTGCACTCCAGCATGTCTGTTACCTTGAGGGCAAGGGAAAGTGCTATTAAATACACAGCTCACACCTGCTTTTTGTCTGGCTCCTCATCCATTTTATGAGTGATCAATACTTGGAGATACACAAATCTATGACAGGACCGAATCAAATCTGAGAGAGGCAGGATTTTCCAGGACCACTTTGTTATTAGTGAGGATCACAGAAGTCCTTCCTCATTAAATTCTATTCACACACTCAACACAAACGAGTGGAGATAATCACATCGAGATGTGAAGTCTCATGATCAGCCCCGTGTGTTTATAATCACCAGACTGGGCTGTGTTTAAAGGGTGATGGAGAGAGGCACTGCCTTCCCCTCTGCTTCAGGAAGAACAGCCCAAGGAGATCTGAAATACCAGTGCCCTGGGTATCAGAATATTCAGTATAATACTCTTAGGGAGGTGTCATATAAAGTCATACATTTTTAAATCCTGTTCTTTAATTATTACTGTAGGTTCAGAGCAATAGGTTCCAAGGACAAAGCAATGACTCGGAGCTGTGAAAGCCTGCAAATGGATCAGGTTACAGACACCGTTTGTTTTTCAAACCTTCTGAATAATCAATTACAGGAAATTCAATTTCAAATTGAATTTGGGCTTAGAAGTATGTTTTAGCAACAGAAATTTCTGGAAGTTCAGAACATAACTAACCCATAAAGAATTTAAACAATCTTATTAATTTATGTGGAGAAAATAAAACTATGCTGTGTTTTTTTCTTCTTTAAAATAATGAGAACAACATTTTTAGAGTACAAATATTAAAATAGAAGTGCTAAAAGAAAATCTAGACTATTCTCTGTCGCATGGGAAAAAAAAAACAACTTTATGGAGTCTATTTCTGAGGTAAGTAGGTTAATTTTTTGCTAGAAGTGATGACATTCTGGAACAGTCCAAGACAATTTCTCCAGCAAAATGTACCTGGAGCAATTATTTTCCTAAAATCCTGCTTAACTTTCTACATCATCACTCCCAGTGAATCTTCACAGTTAGGTAGTGGGCCACTGAAAAAAATACTTTCTGGACATGATTCTCTAGAGTACTTTATCACAGTTTCTTCTAGAGTATTTTTAGCTTATCAATGAGAATATCCTGCTATTGGATGGAATTACATGTTTTATAAAAAAATGAAGATCTATAGAATATCTAATACCTCACACATATCAATAAAACACCTGATATAACAAAAGAAATGGTGGTGTTTTGACATTTCTTTCATGATTCTGTTCTATCAGTTCTTTCACTAATTGTGTGTGATTAGAAAGAGACAGTTGCATTATTTGTTCCCATCTCATTCATAAGCACAGCCTCTCACTTTCTCATCTTTCTCAAAATAGCCAAATACCTTTGCATTCTGCACTTTTTTGGACCTTTAGCCATCCCCTGTTTCAAAGACAGCCCCTGATGCCTCCAACAGCTTCAGTCAATTCTCCCAAGCAGTTTGAGTGTCTCCCAGATCAGCTGATGTGTAAGCACCCAACTTACAAAAGACTCTCTGCTCTGATCTTTCCCTCTACCACAAGTCCTTTTTCCTTTGACACTAATGCTAGTTCTTTTAAAATTATCACAGCACAGCTTTATAGTTAAGACTGATGCAGAAGAGATATTAACACTCTGACCTTCTAAAAACATCTGCTGTCACTTCTTTTCCTTCTCATCTGAGGAGCAGATCCGCTCTTACCTTCATTTCTCTCTAACTATTCATGTACTTACAGAATCTTGCCTTTTATTCTTTCTGTGGCTTGTGAGCTCTACCAGGTCTTTTGATGTTTTGCTTATATTCCTGTGCTGTTTTTTTTAATATGTACACTCGTAATACTTTGACTTCTTTTCTATTTTCTATAGGCTTCTTTCTCATCATCAAGCCATTGAAGAATTCATTATTTAGCCAGCTTGGTATCACTAATCTTGCTGCTGTGTCTTCTTTTTTTATGAGAGCTTTTGCTTTTCTTTTTTTTTTTTTGTCTAGTCTTAATATTTCTTCCTTAAGTAACTGTCAACCCCTCCAGAATCCCTTTTCCCCTTAGACAGCAGGTTTTACCTAGTGATCTTCTGAGCTTACTAAAGCTTCAGCTCTACTTTATTTATTCACTATTTTTCTCTCTCTTTTAAAAAAATCTTCAATTAGAAAACTTTATTCTCAGTCAGATCTAGTCCATGCAGTCTACAAATTCCTTTGATGACATGGTCAGTCACAGCATTAAATAAAATCCCAACAGATGTTGCATCACACGATGTTGTGGGATTGCCTTCTAATGGAATTTTCCATCTTTGTACAATTTGCAGGATGTTTTTAGCCATTCATAGCAGGATAATCTGTCTAATCAATAGGAACAGTCTCTGTGTGTGTAATTGTCTCATGTGTAAGAACTGCAGTGGTGAATGTGCTTTATCCATGAAAACACCCAAAAGCAAAAGTTTTGAAGATTGATGATGCTGGGATGAACCCCAAGGTCAAAAGCCTCAGCTCTTTTAGTTTCGTATTTCTCATGGAAAGACTTGCAAAGGACAGAGTCTGCCATAAGCTGGTAACAGTGAGAGACACACATCTCAACAGAATGCACAAATTGTGTATGGAATATTTGCTGTTCTTGCTTATTCCATCAGATTTTGTAAACCATGGGCACTCGTGTTTGGTTACAGCACAACATTGCTGATCCAGTCAGGAACAGCACGAGAGGAGAGCAACTAAATCCACTGATTTTAAACCATGAATGCTATCAAATAAGCATTTTCCATCTAGAACAGGCAGACAATATGCAAATCAATTAAAATATGCAGATGCTACAGTCTATGATTATAGTAAGTGGCTATTGAAGACCATCAGTGTAAAAAGCTACCAAAATAAGTGTTTGACTGATCTTTTTGTGAAATTAAGTTGTTCTTTAGTAAATTGACAGAACTCATAACTAATATATTCTTGATCAAGTATGTAAATGCAGCACAAAAACTATACAGTACCTTGCTGGTTGAAATACGATTTTGGTACCATACAGGCCGCTAAATGTTGTAAATTTTAATAGGAAGGTCATGGCTGTAGAGCTGTGTTTCCTGCTGTGTTAATGAACTCCAACATCAGAACTCAATTAGTAATGACACCAGTATAATCTCATTTCCCTTCCTATCATGCCCCTCTCAGCACACAGAGTGACACTGTCATGAGGAAATATTCTATATATTGATGGAGTTTGTGGTGTGGAATTTCTTTGCAGAGAAGAGATTAGGGGAGAGTGTGAACTGTATCTTTTTGTTAGATGAAGAATATGGTAATAATGGTGGAAATAAAATGTAGAATCAAATTCCCATGGATTTGATGTGAGATATATATATGTTTATAATGTGTATATATACACTATTAACAACATCACCTGATTATTTTTCTCCCTGTCCTATGTAGCTTTAGATTTTTTTCCCCCTCTTTTTAGGACATTTCAGTTTTGGTCAGGCCAATAATTAACAAGAACTCACACAGCAACATTTACATCCCAAATGCTGGGCAATTACTTCTCTCAGAACACACTGATAAGTACGTACAGTGTATTAAACAACCAATAACCCAATATGAGGATGAGACCAATCATTTTTGCACCATCAATAATCAGCTACCTCTCAGAAAAGGAAGAAACCTCCTGTTACCAACACTACAATCTTCTTGGAGAAAAACCAGAAATGCTGATGTTGATTCACCATAACCATGGGTTAAAACTCAAATAGTCCAAATAATCTGCAGAAGGTGTAAAAATAGGAGAGGCTCTTCTACAGATTCTGAGAGCTGATGCTCCACAAATGCACTGGAGTTATAAAGTTAATGAGGGTGTTAATTCTCTTGTTTTACTCAGTATCTGAAAGGTAGATAACAAAAGAGGTACCAAAAATCTGCATTATATTATGTGTATAGCATCGAAATTCTGCACCAAGAATTAAATTGCCTTGTTGCCTTTAAAAGAGATTTTCTAATTGAGACTCTCCAAGTCAGGGAAATAAAACTTTTCCAAGCTGCATTCAGTCTCTGTTTCACTAATCCAAAAATGAAATTAAATGGAGCTAGGTGTTGAATGAGATGAAATGAAACTGGCTTAAAATGCAAAGGCTATCAAAATGTCAAGTGCTGTGAAAGCCAACAGGCTCTGGGTATCTCAAGTGGGGAGGCAAAATAAGAAATTTATGCATGGAAGTTTAATTACCACATCTCTGAATTTTACAGTCTTGTTTTCTCGAAGCTGATAGTCCCTAACAAAATCTCTTTCAGATGTGTGCACATATATACATCTTGAAAAAGAATGTTTATTTTTTACTTTTTTTTTTTTGTTGTTAAAGTTCATCTAAGGAGACAACAGAAAAAAAGTGGAGATCAAAAGAAAAATGAAACAGAGCAGCAATGTAGATTTGTAAAAGGGAAAAAACAAAGATGGGCCAGATCCTCAGGTATGTAAACAACTACTGAATTTGGCTTCCACCAAGCTAGGCCAATTAACACAGCTGAGAATCTATATCAGATCAGGGTGAGGTAGCACAGTGGATTTTTTTTCTTATTCTCCTGCAACAATTACTGGTAAATAGCTAATTACTTTGTTTAAAAATCTTTCCAGTAATGGGCACTAAAATTGCCCTCAGCTCGAGAAGCAAGAGCAACAAATAATTATTGCAAAGCAACCAGCTCCAATCTGAGGAACCTGAATTAAAGGAAAATGACCACCGGGCACCAGCATGGATCTCACCCCTTCATCATCATGCACTGCTAATGCCACTGAGGAAAAGAGAGAAAGACAGGAGATGTTGCTTGATTGTGTTGCATCAAGCAATGAAATCTTCAGCAAACTCCTCCTAACTAAACTAAACTGAAAAAATATAACCGGCTTCTGGTTCAGTTGTGGTCGCATTAAATAAAATTTAAGGAAAATTACATACATTTGGAAGCTTTCCAGGTTTGTCAAATGAAATCCATAGTGTTCCGTTTCCCAGTATGGGATTCAAATACCAAAACCTTGCTTTACAATGTCAGTGAAGTGCCACTCTGCAGCATGTGGGTGTTAAAGTGGTAAAAGTTCTTTGGACATCAGCATAAATTTAAAAAGGGTATGCCCCACAGTTTAAAGCAAATTTTTTATACACTAGCTTGGATGCCAAAATTCACTGCAATGCAATTAGGTGGGACTGAGGTACCAGAGAGATTGTTTGGAAAATTAACAAGCATTTTTACACTTTTTTTGCAATTTATCACGGAGATAAAACAGGGGACCAGGAAAGTACCTGCCTGCAGAGGTACAGATCGATGTCCTGCAACCATGAGGTAATAAATTGTTTGAAACAGAATCATGTCAGAAATCAGAATCAGCAGCCACTGTGGTCACTCTGGGCAAAGGGAAAAAAGTTCTGTGGCAATAATTAGCATAAGACCTGCTCTTCATTCCCACTTCCATTTTCAGGTTATTTAGCACATCCCTGTATAGCCACAGTTCCATTGCACTAAAATGCTACAAACATCACACAGTCAGTAACAGCAGGAAATAGGGAAACCTGCTGGAATTTCAGAATCCATTCTGAACATGAGCCTGGGCAGTGCCAGCCCTGAGCAGATGGTGCACAGAGGCTGTGGAGTCTCCTCCCTGGGGATATTCCAGAGCCACACGGACACACTGCTGTGCCCTGTGCTCTGGGATGGCCCTGCTGGAGACCCTAACTGAAACCATGACACTCATAATCAAAGGTTTACAGACAACAAAATCCATGTTTGAGGATGGAAAATTGGGCTACCAAAAACCCACCATGACCAAGCTCTGTATATACAGTTTTAGTTATAGAACACTGTAATGGGCCTGAACTCTTTTTGGTCACATTGAAAACTCAGGAAAGCAGAAACTCGGGCTTGGAAGGGTCATGTTAAATAAGCAAAAAAAAAACCCCAAACAACAAAAACCATCCCAGCACTAATTCTCTAGGAGGACAGTGCTGCCTTGGGCGAGGCTGTCCTTTCAGCTAGTAAAATCACCAGTCACAGAGGTTTCTAAACTTTTGCTAGACAGAGCTATTGACCTCATCTAGAAGTTAGCTCATAATAATTTTTCTTCAAATAGCAAGTTGGCCTTGCTGACCTGTGGGGCTGCAATGCAGGTAACTCTGCTACAATTCTATAACAAAGTTAATCCTTTCTTCACAAGAACTGACAAGAACTGAGAACTTTTTTTCCCCCTCACAAGAACTTCTATGTCACTAACAGAAAACAATAGTACTTCAATAACTTTGAGCGGAGCCAGCTGTAGTGAAGCACTCGAGAAGACTTACTCTGAAGCAGATTTAATTAGAAACTGAGAAGCACAAAGCACCTTATACCTTACAGCCAAATACAAGAACCTAATAGAAAGGTACAGGGGTGAGAGAAAGGAGAACACACAGGGATCTGAGAATGACCCTAACAGTCTTCTTATTTATCAAGAATGTAACACTGAGATTCTTCTCAGCAGAACTAATCTCACACCTTTAGCCACAGACTTTGCTAAAGCCAAATTTCTTACAGAAAAAAAATAAAAATCACCTTTGTTGTTTCAGATTAGAAAGAGCCTTGTGGTTTGACACAGGCTGCTTTCTGCAAGGGCTCAGAGTTTTGGGAGTGCCCAGTTCTGACCCATCACTGCTGGTGAGTTATGTCCTCACAGAACTAATTTTCAAGGATAATGTAGCTGAACTAGAGCTAAATTTCAAAGATTTTGTAGGCTGTTTAACAAGGATATTTTCTGTCAACTATACTGAGCTGCTAATGGATAATACCTCCAGGTAAAACTAGGACAATCTGAACAGGGGAATGTTATCCTGATGTATTGTGGTTCTGTTAAAGTGTTTGTCATGTTTAACCACAGGTGAGGGGGATAATTTCCAATGAAATAATAACTTGTGAGAGCATAACCCAGGGAAAACTCTGCCAACAATCTGAAATTCATGTCTGCTCCACAGTTTCTGCTGAGCTGGGAATCTTATCCATTAGACTTAGAATGTTATTTAAGTGGCTCTTTTAAAGAAGGCCTGTTGTGTTGTATTTTCCCTTGTTTTGTTTCTTGTATATTCTATTATGTAGTGAGAAATGAGCTGGTTGTCTAAAATCCTTAACGTGCCTGAACTCTAAAGTTTTGTTAGAATACTTTAATTTTAACATGCTGAGAAAGATCAGTGTTTATATTGTTAACATTCACATTTCTGCTTCCTGAGAGAACAGTTTACATGGAACACTTCACACTGTTGCAGTCTCAGTTCTCTATAATATGGAGTTGGTAATATTAACAATTCTAAGTGTTTCTAATATTAGGACTCCCAAAATAACTTTCTCGTTCTTCACCCACACACAGAAAAAGCTGGAATTTCCTCACACTTTGCCTGTTTCTGGTCACATGGCTGTTGATATTAGAGCATCTGAAGAGAACCTGCTGCTCAGAGCACAGCCAACTCTGTGTGTCTGCAGAAACACAAGAATGGGTTCCCGTGTGACCTTCCCATTCCAAACACTCCTATCCTGTGAGGGGCTGCATCACTTGCTGCTCAGCAGGTCTGTCTGAGTGGTGGCATAAGAACTGTTCAATGTCAAATAGCAAACACTCAATAAAAAACCCTTAAATTCAGCAATCATTTGTATTCCAATGTTTAAAACTCTTACACTGTCCAACATTTTCACAATTGATCATGACGTAGTAGAATTGCTCTTGATAAGGAATTGTAAGAGCACAAATACAAAATCAATGGCAAAAATCCCTCAGGCAAAACACTGCAAGCTGTACTTGGTATTAAATCTTAACTGGGCTAAAAATTCAAACTACGTTTACAAATTCAGATTATTTTGTTCAAAGTCTCTACTTGTATCATTTTGGGTACAGCCAACATGAACAAGCTTTTCCTTTGGTAACCTCAGAGCTGTATAATACTGTATTTTCTCACCTCCTTTGAAATAAAGGAACAATTCATCCTCACAAGTCCTCTTCAGGGCAGTAAGATGGGTTCCACTGGAGGGGGAGAGCAGCACTTGGAAGTGTTTGTGCAAGAGAATTGTATTGTCACTGTTCTGTTTGCCTGCTACCATTTTGAGAATAACTGGTGAGCTCTTCTCCTTCCTGGGCAGGGGACACAGAAAGGAACACACTGAGCTCTTCTCCCTGGTGCATTGATCAGATGGTGCACAGAGGCTGTGGAGTCTCCTCCCTGGGGATATTCCAGAGCCACACAGACACACTGCTGTGCCCTGTGCTCTGGGATGGCCCTGCTGGAGCAGGGAGGTGGCACCAGAGGAGCCCCCGTGGGCTCCTCCAGCCTGACCCATCCTGTGTATCGTGACAGGACACATGGGAACAGTTCAGAGCTGCACAGGGAGCAGAGCAGGAGCATATTAGGAGGCAGTTCTTTACCCAGAGGGTGGTCAGGCATGGAATGGCTTCCTAGAGAGGTGGTCAGTAGCCAAGTGTGTCAGGGTTTCAGAGGCCTTTGGACAAGGGTGGTTCTCTGTCCCTTCCAGCTGGAGTAGGATGTTCTGTCAGCAATCCAATCTAATGGGTACTGACACCAACAACAAAGAGAGGATTTAGGAACGAGATAACAAAAATCTAAATCTCTAAGCCATTTGTGAATTATAAATAAAGCATGATGCACTATAATAAATTGTCATTCCAAATCCCACTGACCAAATCCATGTTAACTCTAAAGTCAAATATAACCCCCAATCAAACACAGTGTTTAGGTTAGTGGTGGCTAACATAGATGTGCAGACCATTCTTGTTGAAAGCAACATAAAAGATTAAATGTATACAGATTTGAGAATTTCAGTGTTTTCTTCCAGCTGTAATGAATTATTTAAAAAAAACATTTAACCTTTTGCAGTAAGCAGTATTCCCCAGCTTGCCTATCCCCTCAATGCATTAACATCATAGAATCATTAGTAACAATGCACTAAAAACAAAATGAAAACCACAAAGCCAGCATTTGGGAACCATTTTATCAAAGCAAGAGATTAAGATTTAATCATATAGCTTCAACTTTCAATTATAAAGAGTGATTATACAGGGTTTGGTACCCTGCATATTGTACACATACAAAAGGACAGCATTAGCATCTCATTTCATAAAAAACTTTGAATAAATGGGTGACTTGGAAAATAATTCAATTGGCTATAAAGTAATTTATTGCAGGAATTTATGCTTCTGTGCAAATCTGATCAGATCTACTACAAACTGTTCTCTTTTGTACCCCGTTCAGCTCCAAAGCAAAAGCAGAGCTGATGGAAAACACTTGAGTTGACACGGTTAAACATCTGATCAATTTGTCCCCACTGTTTTGAAACTGGCAGCTGATGAGTGGTAAATAAGATACTCAAAATAATAATTTTAAACGTACCAGTTATAATTGCACACATATAACTTGAATAGTCATAATATATAGTTATTTGACACTTAGGCTCAGATTTCTTAAACACAGCATCATCCTCACTCCCACAGTTTCAGCCTTTCTTACTGGTTTTAATGTATAAATATACACAGAACTACATGAATTAATCCTTGACATTATGTTTTCTGTAAGTGGTTTTAAATTGGTGAGCTCCACTATTACCTTTTGTATCTGTACTTACAAACATCTGAAAGTAAACTTGAAAGACATTCCCATTTTTATTCCCCTTGTTGGTTTGCTTTAAAAAAAAAAACCTGACACTAAAACTCACTTACCAATACCTCCTATCTCACTGTCACTTACAAATAAGACCAATAACACCTGAGTAACAATAGGTGTGGAAGTTTTGATCTTGCATTCACTGAAGTCAAGCCATGCTTTTTGTAGTGGTTTAATTAACACTCCCTACATTAACAAATGCTCTCATTTTCAGCAACACTTATTTAATTTCCCAGGCAATGAGTAAAAGCTGTGGGTATTTGATACCCAACAAAGCTGGGCTATACTATTTTGTAATTGCATTTAGGTAACAATTGAGTTGTTGATGCGTGAAGCGGAATGAAATCCTATTTTCTCATTAAACCAGCTATATCATCTCTAGAAATTAATGGTCACTAAAAAAAAGCCTGAATTCAAAAACCTACACTGAATGGTGGTAAAAGTCTGATTCCATTATGCACAGGAGACCGAGGAATGCGGATAAAAATTATTCTCTTTAAATGATTGTTAGTTTGGTTTGGGGGTTTATTTTAGGTGTCTGTACATGTGTGAATGAGATCAACAAATAAGGGTAGCAGAGAGATGCTGGGGTTTGGGAGAAGGGCAGGAAGGAACACAAGGATTCCTGGTGTCTGTGTGAGAAGGGAGCCCTGCTTTGATGGGAGCCAGCATTACCATGAGCACCAAGGACCCTGCAGACTCCCAGGTTGGTCCTTACTCCCCAACAGGCTCTTGGGGAATTTTTACTCACCAAAACCTTCTTACAAACAACCTTTTACTCTCCAAGCAGTGTCAGGAAACTCCTAAAGTGCCTGGCACAGAAAGCCTTATGAGCTGCTGGGAAGGTCAGTGCTTCAGGGAAGCGGGATCTTTGCTCTCCAATTCCCAATCAACATCTCCTGCCATCAGGAAAGGGAAGAGGGATCTTTGCTCTCCAATTCCCAATCAACATCTCCTGCCATCCCACAGCCACAGCTGTCTCACAGACCCCAGACTAAGACACACTTTAGGAATTCCGTCTACTATGGAAACAGCATTTAACCTTCCAGATCAGAGGAATGCAGGAGCATCAAACCTTGGAAATACAGGATGTCCATGCTGAGTTGTCCATGGATTTCCTTCCAGGTCTAATGGCAAAAAACAAGCAATGCAGAGAAAGACCACCCATGGAATTTCGGAGTTTAACTTGATGTGCTGGGTGAAGCCAGAGTACCCTTAAGAAACTCCCTCCAAAAGTGTCAAACATTTAACAGCTAATTGTTCCTGTTAGTCACTAATTAACCAACGACTGGATTATTGACTGCTGCATGTGAGAACTCCACGTGAGACTTTAATGATGGCCTTTCAGCACAAGCCAATGCAAGATTTTACAAGAATTCAGGATTCATCCCAGAGCCAGCATCAGAATTCACTTTGGATTTATGCTATTTACTGTAATTCCAAAGAGTTTTTTCCAGCTGTAAACTATGACACAATATTTCTGTAAAAACTGGTGTTGGTCCCTGTGCGGAGGAGCTCTCTTAATTTTTGTGGGTGAGAGTATAATTCTTTGTGCTCATAATTCCGAACATAACTACAGTCTGACAGAGCAATAAGGCTCTCCTGCTTAAACTGCTTTAAAAGAACTAAATATCCCTGAGGATAAAAAATATTACAGCACTCTTACTATATTACTCTGAATTTGTAGAATAATTAAGGAAATCAGATTGTACCTATCCAGCGATACTTCAAAATGAAAAAAGTGAGCACTCAACTAATTTCATTTAATTATTATTTTTAAAGTATGAAAGATGTATGCAAGTGATTATAACATTTGTACTTTGGAGGATTTCAACCATGGATGAATTCATGAGAAGCAGTGGATAACATTCTTGGATCAGCTATCATGATCAAGAGCTATAAGGTATATTTATGAATATGATTTGGAGAAGAAGGTTCCCATGTAATTTTAATACAGTCATATAACACAGGCTTAAATTTGTATTTGACCCCCAAAAATCCCAAACAATAAACCAACAACCAAAAAGCCCCAAAAATAAAAACCAGCAGAAGTTTAGTTGGAAGTATGTGTCAAGTGCACACAAGCCCTGCTCCTAAACTCAGGCTGAACTCCACGAGTACAGGATTTTTTGATATTCACAATAATGTGAGGAGGTCTGGTCCTCCTAAATCCTGAATTTGTGCAGCAAGAACTGTGCCAGGCTGATATGTATCAAGGCAAATCACTCAGTGGATTGCCAGAAAGCACAAGCCAATCAATAAGTTGGCCGTCTCAATTCTTTAACAACCCAAACTCATTAACTATATAAATACTAAATTTTATCCTTTTGTAAGTAATACATTTAAAAACTTCAGGTAGTTTTCTTTATGGATCATTCAATATGTACACGACATTTTATCTGCTTTCAGGTAGCAAGCAAAGGAAGCGTCCACAGAAGCATCTTGGAGTAGAGATGATGGCAGGAAGGGAGAAAAGGTTGAAAATACAAGGCTAAAGCAAGACCAAAGACTTCACTACCCTCATTTAGATCATATTCAGCTGCTGTACAGCTTCATAATAACAGAGCAAGATTCAAAAATCTGAGTAATTGCAAAATTGAATCTTTTGTGGATATACAAGAAAAGAGCACAAGCATGTTTTAATTTAAATATAGTCTAATACTCCTTCTTTTAATCAGTACAAGAGATGCTTCCACCTTCTCAACCGCTCTCTGAAGAAATTTAAAAGGTGGCTTCTGTCCAGTTTTTCCAGACATGCCACTGTGTGATACATGTCTGTCAGATTGATACATTTGTCAACAGACACAGAACTGGACCATTTGAAAAATTCTGTGTCTGTGGTTTGCAAGAAAAGTGTCTTACAATCCAGGAAAAAATGAATCACTTATTCCCACTGGTGCTATTAACAATTAAAGCTCTACATAATTACATCAGTTTTAATATGAAACAGCACTTCAAAGGGTATGGACTGATAGAAAAGGTAAGAACTTTGTAAATTATGAACTAGAGGATAACTTGACCTTTGTATGAAACTTGGATTTCACTTTAGCCTAATTACATTGCAAATCATCTTCTCTCTATTCAGAGTAATTTACTTTAAAAACATGAAAATAGGGTGTTTCATCTGAGTGCATGCTGAAGCTGTATAAACAAAATATACAGGGAGAGCTTTCTGAAAGGGCCCCAAATGAGGGTATTTAGCTCTTCTATATTCATGATGCTGTGAGCTGACTCACAACAAACTTATCTTACAGCACTTAAACTAACCTGGACAACCTTGCATGAGGCCACCTGTTATCTGCCTGATCACCACTTCATTCTCAGTCTCTTGGTGCACCTTAGTCATTTTTAAACTTCTGCTGTTATTAATCCTTTACAGAAAAATGAGTTCTGGCAATTCCCTGGATTTCCTCTCGCCTGCTAAATAACAATCAGGTGATGGACGGTTTCATATTAAATGGAATTCTTTGAGATGTTCAGACTTTAGAGCAGATTTGAGCAGAAGAAGCAGATATTAATAAGTTCTCATCAGCTTCTTGATTTCTGCAGCATGCCTCACTTCAGCATCATGTAATTCTGCTCCTTTTCCTTTGATTCTTTGTTGAAAAGTTAAAATTATTTGTCTCTTTTGGAAGAATGCTATACAATTTACTGCAGCTAAACCCAACAGAATTCTAAATAGCTGTTATTATTAAATGCAAATGATATCTTACTGAGAAAAGTTTTAGAAACACTAAAACTGAAAAGACATCTAGCCTTCACTTTGAATTGCTGGTATACAAACCAAATGAAGTAATAAAACAAAGCCAACCCTCTAAGGTACATAAATTCTACATTGAACTCTACATGTGCTCAACTGGGCAATTCTCTACAGGGGAAAGAAATGTTCACCAACCCTGCAGCCAAAAATATTTGGGTGTAAAGACACAAATAACTGCATTAAGACCCTGAAGATCTTTCATTCTAATGTAAGTCAAACCAAACAATGCTCAGGTCTGAACCCTGTGGTTTCAGGTGTGGAGTTAAGATAAAACAATATCTTATCTTCCCACTCCCAAGTGTATGTCTAACAAAATCCTCATTGCTCATTGCCCTTAGCTGCCTTTTATGTTACAGCTATTGCTGTGCAGAGGTAGACAATTTTGACAGAATCACTTTGATCACTTTGAAAGGCATGAAATTCCTACAGAACTGTTGCCATGATGTATATAGCATCTAACTGCCAAAATTACAATTCACTATTAGACTTCATTGTGTAATTATATTATTGATCATCCACATTAGGAAGCAGTTTTAAAAGTAGTCAGTTATCCCCTACTCCCTTTTCCTTGTTGCTGAAGAAGAAATTGATATTAAACAGATGTAAAGTTCTGCCATGTTTATGCTTGTATCATTTCTGACCATCATCTAAGTCTTTCCAGATGGATGACTTGTCACTTAAAGACGGGATGCAATTGACTGTGATAGGATTTGGCTTGGGATATCCATCATCAATGAGCCAGAAAAACATTGCCATTCTCAGAATAATTATGTGCAAGTAGCCAGCAGGTCAGTGGGTCAGATGCAAAGTCAGTTCCAGAGAGCAGTGTGCCTAACCTGACAATAAAAGTTTCTTTTTCATGTCTTAATATACAGAGTAATTTCTTGGTGCTTTACTCATCTGTTTGGCCTAAACCCAAAATTCCAGAGCAAGTGCAACTACATTTTATGCATGATTATAGGAGCATGAGTCAGAATTAGTGCAAAGTGCAGATTACAGCACAAAAATTCATAAATTAATTAGATGGACATTCAGTAGGATAGCACATTCTATTACTGTTTCTTTATAATATTGTCGATCTCAGGCTCAGCAGCTGAACAGGACTCAGTAAGAACTGTTATAAATCTCCATATCATGACTTTGTTGATGGTAAGACTGATTTTATAGACTACATTAAATGGGCTATTAAGGAAGTAATTAAGAGAAAATTATATAGGACTTCCATATCTCAGTCCATTGCAAACGCCAGAATTTTTATATATATGAAACTCAAGTTCGAGTAAAATACAGGAAAATGGGAAAAGATGCACCAAAGACTACAAAATGTACTATTTTCTCTAAGCTAAGGAAACCAAATGCCAGGTATCTTATGGACCTAACATGCTTCAGAAGATTTTCGAAAAATAATATTTAGATTTTAATCTTCAATAATACTGGTCACAAATAAAACATTTCCTGAGATATGGTTAAATTTGGGGTTGTTTTGCATTGTTTTGTGGGCTTTAGGATTTATTTTGTATTTGTTTGGGGGTTTTTTAATTTGTTTGTTGGGATGGTTTTCGTGTTGGTTTGTTTGGGTTTGGGGGTTTTTTGATTGGTTTTTGTTTGGTTGGTTTTTGGTTGGTTTTTTTTTTTTTGTTTTGGTTTGGTTTGGTTTGGTTTGGTTTGGTTTGGTTTGGTTTGGTTTTGGTTTTGGGGTTTTTTGGTTGATTTTTTTTGTTTGTTTGGGGGTTTTTTTTGTTTGTTTGGTTGGTTAGTTGGTTTTGGTTTTGTTTGGTTTTGGTTTTGGGGGTTTTTTNTGGTTGGTTGGTTTTTGGTTGGTTTTTTTTTTTTGTTTTGGTTTGGTTTGGTTTTGTTTGGTTTTGGTTTTGGGGTTTTTTGGTTGTTTTTTTTTTGTTTGTCTGGGGGTTTTTTTTGTTTGTTTGGTTGGTTAGTTGGTTTTGGTTTTGTTTGGTTTTGGTTTTGGGGGTTTTTTTGTTGGTTTTGTTTTGTTTATTGAATCATTATTCTGTGTGAAAGCCCTTCCTTTCCCCAGCCTGGCCATTTCCAAGCTGTCAAACGATGCTCAGCCTCTGGGGCTGCTCCAACCAAGGGAAGAACCACAGCGAGTTTGGAGCAGAGGCCCCCTCAGCCATGCAGCAATAACAGCAAAGTGTCCCCAAAGTGTCCCCAAAGTGTGTGCCAGGCTTCATTTGTCTCAGCAGCCTCTGCCACATGCTCAAGCCCCTCTCTGTGAGCTGCCATGGGAGCACGCACAGGGAGGGGCAATGCCAGGAGATTTCCAAATGAATGTGACTTCTAGGAGAGTCTGTAGGTCAAGGACCCCGAGCAGGCATCAATTCCTCTCTCTCTCAGCCAAAGAGCTGTCACTTCCTTGGAAAGTTAAATTTGTCACAAGGAAAGAAAATTTCACCATAGTCTGTTTAAATAACTTAGGGAGTAGAATCTTTTCCCAGGTGCTTTTTCCACACAAAGCAAATGTATCAATCATTTTATTCTCTGAAATAACAATTTGTTATCCATGCAGGAGGCCTTAGATTCAATCTGCACAGTGTTCTGAGTGTCGTGTCAGATACTAGAATCTGTCATCAGTCTTTATCAAGGAAATCATTCAGTTCTTGTCATCCATTTTTATTAATAAGACTATTTATTACTTCAATAATTAATTATGACAAGTAGTCTGCCATTTGGATAATGAATAAATATTGATAAATTGCATGGCTAATACACTGTTGCTGTATAACCAGCTTGGAAAATGTGAAGACCTGAATGGTACTAAACCAAATAATTCTAAATGAGATATCACACAGCTAGAACTGAATATATATTCAGCTAAAATATTAATTTTCAGACTACACAACTGGCAGAGTAGTGGGATTGTTCAGATCTGGACACCTTAAAATGGCCTAATTTTTGAAGCTAAAACAAAATTTAAATCCCACATTAAAGACAATTCAAAAAGTATAATTCATAAAAAATGTTTCATGGTAGCTGATGACAATGAATTGAAAAATAAAGATTCTCCATTCTCTCCTGTTTAAAACTCTCCCTTTTATGTTAACTGGAAACGTGAGGGAATCAACCAAAACAAATTATAACCTAAAGCCTGCAATGCAGCCTATCTTACATAATTCCCTTTCCAGACAGCAAATCCCCATCATTAACAGATTCTTCTACTTTTCATTACTCTGAACCTCAACTTTACACCATTTCAGCTGCTCATCAGATGGTGAGGATTTTGCATGTTTGAAAGAACCATAATATACCCTAAGGAAGATTCTCACTAAGGAAGTTTGTAAAGAGTGATAAAGTAACTGCTCTTATTTTCTAAAATCCATACCTACTCGCAACAAATCAGACTTAAATCACAGAATGAATCACAGGGTGGTTTGGGCTGGAAGGGACTTTAAAGTTCATCTCATTCCACCCCTGCCATGGCAGGGACACCTTCCCCTGTCCCAGGCTGCTCCCAGCCCCAGTGTCCAGCCTGGCCTTGGGCACTGCCAGGGATCCTCTGGGCACCCTGTGCCAGGGCCTGCCCACCCTGCCAGGGAACAATTCCCAATTCCCAAGATCCCATCCAGCCCTGCCCTCTGCCACTGGCAGCCATTCCCTGGGTCCTGTCCCTGCAGCCCTTGGCAATTGTCTCTCTCCATCTTTCCTGCAGCTCCTTCAGGCCCTGCCAGGCCCCGCTGAGCTCAGCCCAAAGCTTCTCCTGTGCAGGTGAACAATCCCAGCTGTGCCAGCCTTTCCTCCCAGCAGAGCTGCTCCATCCCTCTGCTCATCCTGGAGCCTCCTCTGGGCTCTCTGCAGCAGCTCCAGGTCCTTGCTGTGCTGGCCCAGGGCTGGGGCAGTTTGAACAAGTTGGGCTTATTCCAGGAAAATGTATTACTGTTGTTAAATGCAAAAAGATTCCTGCCACAAGGGAGTGATAGAGGGGCTTTTGCTTCTAAAAATGTTTGTATTTTCTTTACAATAAGATAGAAAACATTGGAATTGATGATATACACTCATTGGGAGGTTTTCCTAGTCCCTATAAAGAGAGATCTTTTAATGGAGTAATGTTTAAACTTCTGTTCAGGAATGACAGTGAGTACAGCTGAGCTTTGCCATTGGGCAAAAGAGATATCAAAGTAACTTTTAAGGTTTTTATCAGCAGTGTGGCTGTTAAGAGAGAAGAATGAGTGTGAGATAATTCACAGTGTATTGGCTAAAAAGCAATGCTATAAAGACAGAACTATAATACAGACAAAATCAGTTAACTTTATAATAGAATATAAATCTATTTCTCCAAGGAATGAAATATCCTAATGTGTGTCTCTCTCACAGTGCTGGAAGTAGAGTCTTTTTACAAGTAGAGATTGTAGTCAAATATAAAGTAAAAATGTATTTAATAAAAAGATTAATATTTATCAGTGGAAGGCATTTAAAATTTAACAGTTTTTTAAAAAACTATCTGAATCGTATATAAGGCGATATCACTGCATTTAATTCCAAACACTGCAGCCTCAGACTTCTAAACAGATGTGATGTGCAAAGGGTTTGGAGCTAACCTTAGCTCACCTGGGCAAGAGGTATGAGCTGATTGGCACTTTGAAGACAGAATACATTTGAAAAAAATATACTTTAGAAGATTTAAAAGTACAAATACTGACTAACCTGACGTTTTCCTGACTAAGCTGATCTTAAGACTTAAGAATCTTAAGACACAAATTAAAAAAAAAAACAATCAGAAATTATGCCACATACACTGAATAATTTCAAGATCAGATTCATCTCAAAGTTAGAATATTTTCATTAATTTCAATTTCATTTTTTCAAATTCAAGAACCTGAAGGGTAGGGCTATATATGATACTTATAATTTTGAAATATTTGCAGACTTGACCACATCACTTAAAGATATTAACTAAAATAAAATTGTAATAGAAATTAGGTAGTACATATTTTTTAAGAGCTTTCCCAGACCATACATGACTTTTTTCCATATCGAGATTAGCTACATTTGCTCTGTAGAAATAGCAGTAAGTACACATTTTCAAACTAATGGGGGTGACACCTGAAAAAATGCATAGGCAGTCCAGAAAAAAACTTCTAACTATATTCCAAAATTTCAATATTTTAATTAGGTTAGAAGTGAATTGCATTCCAATATTTTCTTTTAATGTTCTTAATTTAAAAACCCCAACAAACAGTTTCTGGAAATACAGCCCTTTCCTATGCTTAAAAACATTTGATAGCAACCAAGAGATAACTACTTGAGAATTAGGCAAATACATCTATTGACTTGTAACATACCATAGACCATGATTTGTTGTAGGATAAAAAATCCACTTTGAAAACAAATAGTTGTTATTTTCTGCTCTATTGCTTGTAGCATATGCAGAATGTGAGAGTGCAATAAATGTCTCTGGCACATGTTGGTACATCTCACTGCTGTGTATTGTTTAGAGCGTACAATGGACACTTGGTGCTACTGCAAGCATGGTTCTACCCACACAACCCAGAATGGGTCAGGCTGGGGGGACCCACGGGGGCTGCTCTGGTGCCACCTCCCTGCTCCAGCAGGGCCATCCCAGAGCACAGGGCACAGCAGTGTGTCCGTGTGGCTCTGGAATATCCCCAGGGAGGAGACTCCACAGCCTCTGTGCACCATCTGCTCAGGGCTGGCACTGCCCAGGGCAGAAGTTCTGCCTCCTGTGCAGGGGCAGCTCCTGGGCTCAGCCCCTGCCCGTGGCTCTGGGGCCATTGCTGGGCCTGGAGCAGAGCCTGGCCCTGCTCTGCCCTCCCTGCACACAGGGACA
>VWZP01001139.1:382803-493606 GCA_013396995.1 Dicaeum eximium
TTAAACTTCTGTGTCTCAATAACTGATTTTTTGGGGTCTTTTTTTTCCAATTTTCTATACTTTGTTATCAAGGTGTGACATGACTTGTTTTAGCACTCAAAAATATACTCTTAGTTACGCTTTAAGTCTAAAAATGAGGTTTACAATAGAATGTCTGTCATAACCTTAACAGTAGAGTTCTGTATGTGGCTTTATGATGGGGGCAAATAAGCACTGCATCAGAAACATGACAACAATAATAACAACTTTCACTTTTAAAGACTTATCATCTACAAAGGCATTCCAGAGCACCTAGCAAGTATCAGCCTCAGGATACTTGAGAGCTGAAAGGTTTACAGCATTAGAAGGACTTAAAAAAAAAAAAAAAATTAAAAAAAAAAACAAATTGAAAGAGAACATCAAGAAACAAAGATATAAATACAGTAAGAAGTTAATCTCACTGTTCTTATGAAAACTAAATATTTTTATGTGGAAATCACTGTTTTTCACTGTATCATGTGCAGGGGTGCCTCAAATGCTTTTTAGCAGAAGTGTGCACACACTCTGAGATGTGCTTGAGAATTGGCAAGTTATATATTTATTAATTTATCTATGGACAGTTGCTCCATGTGATTATCTTGACTGGTTTTTGCTCTACTGCACACCTGGAAAGTTTGCAAAGGTTTCCAACCTTGAAGACACCATTATTAGGACTGAATGATGCAAGACTGTGGTGCGCTTATAAAATTTTGATCAAGACCCCCACTACTGCCAAGGGGAAAGTCATCCAGATTGTACATTTAAAAAGCAATTCCAGATCTGTGTAGGAAAATGCTAGCCAGAGTATGACAAATTTTAGTGGAAGCAAAATAGATCAGTGAAAAAACTTAAAAAAAAAAAAAAAGAAAGAAAAAAAGACCAAGTTCATTCATAACAGCTTAGAAAACACCACCAAAGTAAAAAGAAGATGAAAGAATTCCAGGGCACCGTGTGATACACAGAACATAAATTTAGAAAATGTGTTTAATAACATTGCATAATTTTAGACTTTTGTTTCTTAATATTTATATTTAATTAAATTTATTCCTGTCAAAACCACCAAGTTTCTAGTTTTAAGTAAAAGAATTTGAATAGGACTTCCCTTGGCATTAAGTTGTAAAAATCTTGGACAGCAAAATAAAATTATGGTTCTTCTACCTCTGACATTTTGGAAATAGTGGATTTGATAGCAGAAATGGAGGCAGACTCATGTTCCCCCTCCCTCTGTAACAAACTGTGAAGCATAGAGATTATCTGGGGTTTAAATTTTACCATTCACCTTATATCAACATTTTCACTTTCTTTTCATTGATAAATGTATCCTGGACACATTTTAGTCTGATAAAATTCCCAAAGCAATTAAATAATGATGCAGCCCAAAGTTAATAAACTCACTGATCAAATCCTCTGCTGGACCTAAATTTAATTATATGGTACATGTAAGCATTTAATTTTATGAAGATAAAAATGGGATACCTTGCAATAAAAAGAACAGTGGCAAAGCACTCAAATTTTCAGATTTAATGTGTTTCAAAATACATTCATTTTATCACCATGAAGGAGAGACTTATGCAGGAATATCTATCAGCTCTGATACGAGAATATTCAAGTACTCTGTGTGATAGCCCAGGAGTCCTACAGTACCTCAGGACTGAGAGAGCAGTTGTGAAAGCTGTTCTTGCACAGTGTCTAAAGCCATGGCAAAAAGATACCTAGACCTGAGAGAGGGAAAGACTGGCAGGAATTTCCGTGGCAGATGGATCTACCACACACATTCAAGAGCATTGCTTGAAACGCCAGTCCTAGAGCGGAGCAGACACAGAATCATGAACTCAGGATCATTTTCCATAACAAATGAAAGGACAGGCCCATATGCTATGGTACCAACAAACACAACAATGTTTACATTGAGAAATACAGCTCCATTTCTATCAAAACAAACCTGCTTCTTACTACACCTCATTTCTCAACTCCTTCTCTGATAGAAGGATCTCTCCTTCCAATAATTTGACTCCTTGTCTGGACCATTGTCCAAGAGCCTTCTGCAAAGGATAAATTTCAGAATTCAGGTTCCTCTTTGTTTTAGAGTGCAGGATACAGCTTTCCATGTTATTATTGCTCCCATTGCTCATACACACCATTCATACAATTGCAAAACAGCATGAACAGCAGGAGAATGGCACTTCTAATTTATATCTTACCTAGTTCTGTATCTGTCTTGCAGAAGAAAAATTCAGTGATAAAAATTATTTGGAGAATAGAGGTTAAGTTCATATAAAGGGATAAAAAGAGTGCACCTATAGACTGAAATCCTGCTCCATGGTACTTCATGGAGTTTTGGATAGCTTTAGATAGATAACAAAGAAAAAAGAAAAAGAAAAAAAAAATACCAAACTTCAGTGTCATCTGTAGTCCTTATTTTAATCACTTAGCTCAATTCACCAATAACTCCAATTAAATAATTATCTTTACATTTTCCTCTTTAAATCCAGGTGTATTACAAGCTATAGTACTTATACAATTCTCTTGTTCCTTTGCCTTTTTACCTTTTTTAAAAATAATGTTGCATGATTCCGTTTTTCTCATTTTGTTTTCCATTTGCTCCTGCCATTACATGCCCTTCTGTAGGCTTCTAGATATCACTCTCTTCATTCCTTCTTTTTCATGAAAAAGCTTTGGTCCAACATCCTCCCCTCTTGTTCTCCTTCCCATTCCAGCTGCAGCCCAGCAGCACAGCTGGTTCCTGTCTCTACTCAATCATGGTATCTACTACTGGCTAAGGAAATCCTTTCTGGGTTCCTCCTGGAATCCTCTCTTCCCATTTCTGGCAGTATTTGGGTATATTTTAACATTACATCTAGGGGGATTTGCATAATCATGGCTTTCGGCCACTTCTACTTTTAATTGTGGCTTTATGTTTTTATTTCTAAGGAATGAAAGAAGATTAAAGGTTTATGATGGCTCTAATTTCCCATTCGGAGCAGAAGGTGAGAGCTGGTCCTGCAGAGGGGGAGCAGTGCTGAAGGCTTTGGTGCACTGACAGCTTCTGGAACTGCCACCCACGTGATGCTGATTTTCAACAGCACTTAATATGTTCATTTAAATACTGGCTTTAACCACTGCTTAGTAGCAGCATGAGGCATCATTACCACTGTGGTCTTGACACAGCACTGAGCAAGTCGTTTGGAAAGCTGTTATGTTTTAAAACTTGTAGGTTTTGGGTAGCTGTTTGGATGTCCACTGCAATATGCAAGAGGCAAAGTATTCCCTCCACAGACACACATTAACAAACCAATTTATTCTCACTTTCTAATCACCCAGTTTAATTGGTTCATAATATGGCATCCAAATGCAACTCTGACTTCCTATAGACTTAAGTCTTTTCACAAAACCAGTATAACACAATAATTATATGGCTCACTCTGCAGTATTATAGTACTATATGAAAACATAAAAACAAAATCCAAATTCTCTAGGAACTTTCCTTGGGGTGGCTTGACTCTGGCTGAATGCCAGGTGCCCAGCCAGGTGTTGCTGCCCTCCTCAGCTGGATGGGGAGAGAAAATATACCTAAAACTTCATAAGTCAAAGTAATGATGGGGAGAGATAACTCCCCAGTTACTGTCACAAGGAAAATAGACCCAACTTGGTGGAAAGTAATTTTATTAAATCACAGCAGAATCATAGACTCATAAAATCACTGAAGTTGGAAAAGACCTCCAAGATCATCAAGACAACTGTTAACCAGCAGCACCACCATGTTCACCACTAAACCATGTCCTCAAGTGCCACATCCACAAGCTTTTTTAACACCTCCAGGGATGCTGATGCCTGTGATCACCTCCCTGGACGGCCTGTTCCAGCACTTGACCACCATTTCCACGGAGAAATGTTTCCTAATATCCAATTCCAAACCTCCCCTGGCACAGGCTTGTCTTGTGCCTTGTTCAGGAGCACAGCCTGACCCCTTCACCTGTCCCCTCCTGTCAGGGAGTTGTGCAGAGCCACAAGGACCCCCCTGGGCCTCCTTTTCTCCAGTCTGAGCCCCTTCCCAGCTCCCTCAGCACCTCCTGGGGCTCCAGCCCCTTCCCAGCTCTGTTCCCTGCCCTGGACACGCTCCAGCCCCTCCAGGGCTCTCATGTCATGAGGGACCAAAACTGAACCCAGCATTCAAGGTGGAGCTTGAAAGAAAATGAGAAATAAAATTAAATATTGAAACACCTTCCACCCACCCTTCCCTTCTTCCTGGGATCAGCTTTGCCCACGAGTTCTCTGACTCGTGCCGCAGTGGCACAGGGGGATGGAGAATGGGGACTGTTGCCTCTGCTGCTCCTTCTTCCTCACGTGTGTGCGAGGACAGCTCCTCACACCCTTCCCCTGCTCCACAGTGGGGGTCACAGCCTCCTTCAGGCACCCCCTGCTCCTGTGTGGGGCCTCCAGGGGCTGCAGGGGGATCTCTGATCCATCCTGGAGGAGCCCAGGGGCTGCAGGGGCACAGGTGCCTCTCCCTGGCTGCCCCCTGGCCTTGGGGGAACCTCAGCTCCAGCACCTGGAGCAGCTCCTGCCCCTCCTGCCCTGCCCTGGGGGTTTGCAGAGCTGCTCCTCTCACATGTTCTCACTCCTTTCTCCAGTTTCACTTCTACAGGTTTTTTCCCCTGATTCTTTAAATGCTTTACACCAGAGGCACTGCTGCTGTTACTGCCAGGCTCACAACAGGCAATAGACTTAGGAAGTATCTGATATTTTTACTCCCATTTTCTGTTTTTTCCACATGCCCTTGCAACAAGTCTTAAATGCATTATAAAAAATGTTAATTGAACAGAATATACTGCAGTATCTAATGTGTTGGGATATCTGAAAATGAAGAAGGAAATGGTTTTGCTACTTACAAAGGAAAGCTTGCTTTTTAACTGAGAAGACTGTCCAATGGTGGTTGTAAAATTTAAACATTTTAAGTGACTTTAAACACATAAGTGACTTCTAACTGTTTTCAATTCTCACATGCAGTAATTCAGTCCACACCCTTAAGTACCTTTATCTGCAACGAATTCCATTGCACATGAAGTCTCCTCTGTTCTGCAAAGGGTGAAGGGGCTACTAAACAATACTCAACAAGCCACTTGGTTGGCCAGGTGAGATTAGATTGCAGAGTTCCTTGGGAAAAGTATCATGTTTCCGCCAGTTCCCCGGAACAACAATTCTTCTAATGCCTCAAGCTTAACTGCTATAATTCCATGGATGCTTGTAAAATGAAAATTTGAACTTCATTAGAAACAGAAATGCAAAAAATATTGAGTTCACAAGCACTCAATCCCAACAGTATATTCGTCAACACTCCCCTCCATCACCTTATCTTTATCTCCATTTCATATTACATTAACAGGGTTTCCATTACAGTATTTCCAGCTGAAGATTTTTATAACACATTTGTCCTGGTTTCTGAAAGCAGAACAATGAAGTCCCTGAAGGACTTGAAGGATGCAAGAGAAGAACTGCAATCAAAAGATTAAGAAACCCAAAATGACCCACCTTAGTTCCACTCTACAGTAGTGCTGTTATTTTAATACATGAGTTGGATCACTATCTAATACACTGGGATAGTCACCTTTATGGTTCTGAGAATGTATATCTTAGATACACATATTTGAAGAAAAATGTAATAGTGGTGCAGCACTTCTGCTGGAGATTTTCATTGCACTCTAAAGTGTGCTCCCTTTGCTGAGACACAGTGGGCAAATATTAATTCAATATTAAACCTTCACAATGGATTAGATGAGAAAAGAGTCATCCAATATATTTTTAGTGCCCTATTTTTAGTGTAATAATTTTTAAGTTGTTATAATTAGACCATCCTAATTCAGAATTAGAGGTGGATTAAACTAAGCTACACAACAAAATATTAACACCACACAGAGGCACAGACTTGTGTAGTATCCTTGTCTGCTAAATTGCCCTTCACCTTCCAAAAAAAGAATATGCTATTGTAGAAGTACAAAACTTTAGATCTTCATAAGCTCAACTTGACAAATATTTATCCACTCTAAGCCAGCTTGGCTCCACTGGCTTCAAAGGAATGACACCTATTAGTGTCACCTGTGGCACTCCTTTTGTTAGGTGAAATCATCACATCCAGCACAGTGCTTTAACAAGTGGAAGTAGAATTAGAGGTGCAATTTTTCACCATAAAGAATTTTCAAGGTTTGCACAATACTCTGTTGACCTGCACTTTCCTCCAAGATCATATTTCTCTTCTGTCAATAAAACACATTTTTCAGGAAATACCTTACTTTACTCTGGTAACAAAGCAGTTTTATTTAAGTTCTTATTACTTTCCATCAATACAAACAATGGTGAGCCCTTTAATTCAATTTGCTAAAAAAACACTGCAATTTAACAATGCCCATCCGTAATTCTGCAGATAAAATGCATTTAGCTCTGTTTTCCAGTCAATAAATAATGTACTTGTTGGAGGGAATAAAAGCCAAGAGACAGAGAATTTCATTTATTACTTCATTTGGTGGGCAAAATGTACTTTATAGCAGATTTTAGTAGAACAGTCATGACCCCAGGTTCCATGAGCATGTCCACTGCTGCACTTGTAAGAGAATTTACCACTTGCACTCTCTGGAAAAGGCTTTTGATATTATTAATAGCCAACTAAGACTTTAAAAATTGGTTTGGTGTTTTGGGGGGAAGATTTTTTGTTAATTTGGGTTTGGTTTTCAACTAAATTCTAACAGGACAGGTATTCTGATTGTTTTACTTCTAAAAGAAGTCATAAAGGCAAGCCAAAAGCATGTATACTTTACCATAGGATTAAATAGCCTTCAAAAAGAGTAAAAATCTTAAATGATAAACTTAAGATATTGGCTCCCAGTCCCTTTTTCCCCTTTCCAGTCTTATAGGAATTTGGTCAGAGCTGAGATGTTACCATGCCAAACCAACTGATAATCAAATAGAAAAGTCCTGTTACCCATGACAAAGACAAAATGCAAAACCATTCATCAGTATCCAAGACTAAATAACCAGATATAACAAACAATGACAGGATGTTAAAATTCTTAGTGTTTAAAAAGACTAGTTAGTTTTTGTATAAATTACACTAAAATGTGTGTCATTGTGAGTTGGGGTAAAGATATGGACAAATTTTAAGATACCAGTTTTATCTCAAGAAATATTAATTTTCTGGTGATTTGACACCCAAAATAAAACGTTTGACTAATGAGGTAGTTTCCACTCACTTGACACTATGAATAAGATGCTTTGCATGATAAAGACTGTGTACATGAATATTATCTTTGTGCCATTCCACTAACCTGGCTGTTCCTGGTACACAAGATCAAAATTTAGTAAATTCAAAATTTAGTAATTTTACTATTAGTAAATAATAGTAAAATTTAGAATTTTGGGATTACACACACACACACACACACACACACACACACACACTGGATTAGGTATATACAAAGTTTATTTGCAATTAACAGTCCTTTTGCACTGAGCAGTAAAACTTCCTGATCTACAGGTGACGGAATGTACTCCTAGTTTGCCTTCAGAGTCTGCCAAAGGCTGCTCTGGCCTGTTGGAGCACTGCAGACCACTCTTTTCTTCCCTTGTACAAATGTCAGAGCTGTCAGACTGCTGAAACATGGTCACAGAAAGAAAGAAACAAATCGCTGACCTCAGCACCGTTTTGAGGTCCTCAACCAAGGCTTTTCCAACATGAATCTAACTAACTACAGCATTTGTTGACTGACCCACCATGCTGGTCCAAGCATTACTGCTAGCTAGGAAATTAAGGTTGACAGAGTTTATTCTGGGAACTGATTAATTAAATGCCTTTCCTGGCAGATCCATTAATATCAACACAGCAGGGCATCTATATTGACACAGTGAGAGAAATTGCTCTCAACAATAGAGCTCTGTTGACAAAATAGTGTAACATTTACACCATTAGTAACAGTGCATGGATCTATCTCCTCTATCAGTCATTTTTCTGCTGGCAGAGCCCTTTAGCAACAAGACAAAAGGGACAGGAAAAATACAAAATATACACATGTGAATTGCACGTTTACTGTATGGTTTTGAAATAAATAATGGGAACAGAAAACAAATCATGATTGCTGATAGTCTCTGCACAGGACAAGCTGAAGTGAGGGATAGGTTGAAGGGAGAAGAAAATACCAAAGAAATCTCTGATTAACCACTTGGATAAAGTCAACTTTGCTAATTAAAAAAGGAGCAAAAGATGAAAATATGTAAGGAATCAAATTCTTAAATCCAGCCAACCCTGATGCTCAAGAGAAGTTGACACCACAATATTTTTTTGTGTCATCAGCCATTATCTTAGTGATTTTATTGCCCACAGCCTAGAACAGCAGCTGAAGAATTCTCTTTAAAATATGGGTAATAAAAACACTCTCTTTCAACCACATGGTATAACCCCATAACATACTGAAACAAATATCCTCATTTTCACTGGGCACAGCTCTCCTGATTTAGATTATTTGTATGCTGGCTCCTTCCTACCACTCCATGAGTGAAACACCTATCCTTACAAACTCCTGAAGCTAATGAGACCCAAGTAGGTCAGCAGAAATAAAGGTCAAATACAGGACCTCTGCACTAAAAGGCATAAAGTACTCCATCCTGAGGGAGAGCTGGTGAAAATATCTTTTAATCAATCTCTTATTAGGCACAGAAAAACACAGGCAATCCAGTCACATCTAGAAGTGAATGAACCATAGATTGTATTGAACATTTATTCAGAAGAATGATCTCACTGGAAACTTAAGCCTTGCTGTACAGTATAACTTGTCTCCTGAAGTTCTTCCTCTCCTTAAATCCTTCAATCATTATTTAAGGGTTATATATCTCTATATATATATGTGTGTGTGTGTATGTGTGTATATACAGGAAAAACAAAGAGAAAAAGCTTCACCTGCAGCCTTGGCAATGATAATGAACAGCATATCCCAGAGGGTCTGCTTGGACACCAGTCACTAGTGGAGTCCCCCAGGGCTCAATAATGGTCCCAGCATTGTTTAACTCATTCATCAATGGTGGGATAAAGCAAATTGCTCCTCAGCAAAGTCACTGGTGACACAAATCTGGGAGGAGTGGCTGGGCCCCAAGGGCTGTGCAGCCCTGCAGAGGGGCCTCGACAGCTGGGACAGATGGGCAGGGAAAAAACACCTGAAAATCAACCAAGGCAAATGCAGGTCCTGCTCCTGGGCAGGAACAAGCCCAGCACCAGCACGGGCTGGGGGTGCTGGGGGACACGGAGCTGTCCCTGAGCCAGCAGAGTGTCCTGGGGGTGCTGGGGGACACGGAGCTGTCCCTGAGCCAGCAGAGTGTCCTGGGGCCAAGGAGGCTGAGGGTGCCCTGGGGCATGGGGAAGAGCCTTGGCAGCAGCTCAGGTGATCCTGCCCCTGTGCCCAGCCCTGGGGCACCTCTGGAGTGCTGTGTCCAGCTCTGGATCCTCAGCACAGGAGAAATTCACATCAAGATTGTTTAACCACAAAAAGCCACTCTCCACAACAATGTCACTATTTTAGAGAGATAGAGAAATACAATATACATTAATACATTGTATGAAAATATATATGTTTAGGAAATATTCAGACAGCATGTTAGCTGCATTTACTGGGTTTATAGCAACATAGAAAGAAAACCAAGACAATGCCTTAAGACCCTATCAGTGTAATTGAGATATTTACAGAAACTTCCTCAGAATTTTTAACTGAGCATATTTCTTACCAAATTTTAAGTATATTCAATAAATTTGATTTGTTAGTTTAATTTTAATTATTTTAAAACACAAAAGATGATAGAACTACAATTCTGACCCCACTTGTATTTCCACTTACATGTGCTACTCTTCAGTAGAATAAATAAATAATAGCCTTTTCTTTTCCATTTTCCAGGTTCCATCTTTACATAAGCCATATGAATAATTCAAGAGTATGGCTGCTTAGCTGCTCTCTGACATACTACCAAGCTTTTTCTTTCTACTTCTAATTTTGTGTATACTGTGGACATCTTAGTGGCAAATAAGTGAATTATTTACTATAATCCATACACTAAATGAAAGAAATTCTGTTCTGCCCTATTGTAAACTGACTTCAACAAATATAAATCACATTGAATGGACAAGCATTTATCTATTCCTATTCATGTTCTGATTTGCAATGGAAGCCAGTTAGACTTCCTGCAAGAATGATGGTGTGTTGACAGAGAATTTCAAGCCATTGTGCAGAAATAATTATTGAACTGATTTCTGAGGAGCTGCATTACTGAAAACTCCACCTGAGGGATGGATACTGGAGCTGAAGGAGATTCCTACACAGTCCTCTGGTGTCTTTTGATGAGTGACACAAATGAATGGAGGCTGTTGATGATCTCCCTGCACTTTCTAGTACAATTTCCTACAATTATTTCCCTCAATCCTCAGCACAGATCAATGTATCTGAGCACATCCACTGCCTAAATTAAGATTTTCAGAACATTTACAAATTCTCAGAAGCACAGTCACAGAATGCTAAAAAGGTGTGACTGATTAAGCACTGGCAGAAAAAGGCTTTTAATCAAGAAAAATGTAGAAAAATTACAAATGCAGTAAAAGCAGAACTCTTTCCTCACTTTGCACATCAGCTAGAAGGCAGGGCTTCAGCCTTTGGAAATTTTGATTGGCATCACAGGCAGTTCTTCCCCTCAGCCCAGTCTTATTGCCTGTGACAATCCAGCACTAGAAACACGGACTCTCAAAAATGCTGCTATTTTGGGGATATCCAGCTTCAGATTATCCCTCAGGACTCACCCTCCCTGACAAACTGAGGCCAGGAATGCTGAAAGTCCCCAGAGTCCCCAGGTCACTCTGTTGTGATCTGAACAGTTCTTAACAGGATTTGGGCACTGCCCCACTACCACCAAAAACACTTTAGTGACTTTTACATCCAGTTTCCTCATGGTCTCATGACACTGTAAGAAGTGATTAAACGTTTGCATAATATCAGCAATTTATATGTATTTCTCCACAATTTCACACATTTATTAGAATTCCAATGATGCCTCAGGTTTTAGCTTTTATATTTTTCAGATTCTGTGCTGCTTTAGTGTGTGGGTCTGGGGTTCATCTTAGGGATGGTGAGCTCTCTTCACAGAATAGGGAGACAAAACAATTCCATCTCCAGCTGGGGACCAAGGACAAATGATCCAAACCTCAGGCCCAAGAGCACAAACAACATGGGCTGAAGAGAGAAAAACAAGAAGGATGGGACTTCGTGGGTTAAAACTGGAATTGGACAATGAACTCCAAGGTGCAAATGGAGCAGAACTGATAAAAGTGCCAGAGCCGTGCCCGGTGTCCATTTTGTGCCCATTTTGGTTCATCTTGGGTGCAGCCCTGGCTGGGCTCTTGTGCTGCCCAAGGTGGACCCACTGAGGAAATCTTTTTAATAAATCCCTACTTTATTCTTTAGCTCTGTCCAGTCTCTGTTCCAGGTCAGCCTTCACAAGGCATCAGTTATGCTTGTGACAAAAGATGCTGAAATTTCCTAACAATAAACCTTCTGTTTTTCACCAATGGGGAAGCCTAATCAAGAAGGTACTGAGAGCTTCCCTGAATGGCTTCAATGCTCACTCAAAGTAATCAGCAGCAAAGCTCAGCTCCTAGAAAACCAGGCTGTGGAGATAAATGTGCCTTCTGATGTTTGAACAGATTCTTGGATTAAGATTTTTCCTCTGTAAAAGGGGTAATGACAATCAAATTCTGTTCAATGTGCACTGCAAGCAGCTGAAATATCTGCTATATAATAGCCAGGCATTATTTATTTACTTTTAGTTCAGACAAAAGAAAAAAAATACTTCCTAAATCACCACAAGTGCCAGATTTGAGGTAGAGATTTTACTTTTTCTAATTCTTTGAACTGAATAAAGATATAATAGACTATGCTAAGATAATAATGAAATTTTAAAAAATAATTCAATAAAAATTTTTCATCTTTTGTGTTTCCTTTATATGACTTGAAACACAAAACTTTTTTCTACTATAATGTAGATCAAATATCTCAATCCTGAGCTATTTCAGAGCAGAAGTTGTATTCAATTTTGAACACCCACAGGCACTAATAAGTGATGCTGTTGTATGTTATGTGGAATATGTGAATTCTCTTACAATCCTGCAATGTGTAATTACTCTGGTTATGCCTTTAGCCCATCATAGACTGAATCTGTAAGATGAGGTCTTTTTTCATGTGTATAACAAGTAACCTGAAGAGCTTTAAATGATACAGTAATTTAGGAAAATAGATGTAAATTGCTGAAGTTTGTCATTCTTCTAAAAGAATTCAGTGATCATTTAAATAACAAAATTTTTCAAAACAAAAGGAACAGGAAATTCATTGTCTCATTCCTTTCACGTAATGTTCATCCTTCCATACCTAAAGCTTCTCCTATAATAATATCAAGTCTGAAAAAGATATGCAAGGACAAGCAGAGCAAATATTTTTGTCAAGAGTGTTACAGTGCTGTCCTTTAATGATGTGAATGAGGAAACATGGAATTCAGGCTCTGCTTATTCTAATGATCTTAATTCTTCACTCTTTACACTGACCCATTAATATTTCCTTAGTTTTTAGAGATGCGGGATGCAATCATTTCTTTCTTTGGCTTCTTACAGAAATCTGTCACCTCACATCAAATTGTTAGCAAGAGAATCAGAGGGAGCTAAAACAATGGAGCACCCCGAGAGCTCCTCCTGCAATTCCCACCCAGGGCCCTTAGCACAGGGCAATTCCCTTTGTCCATCAGAGACAATGGAAAGGGACAGGGAGCTTTGGGGGAGGGCACACACAAAAACCTGACTCTCTTTTATTACAGTAACGCTATTCTAAATCATTCTTCGAAGATGAAGATTTAAAGTCTAAGTCAAAAATCAGATTCTCTTAGTCTTTCAGGGAAAAAAAAAAAGGGAAAAAATAAAATCTCCCTCTTATTCAGCAGAAATGTGTGACTAAAGAGCTTCCTCAGAATACCAGAAGTATTTATTTTTGCTCTTTCCTAACCAAAGTGGTTCAACTATAAAATATTGGTAAACAAGTTGCTGTTTGTAGAGTAAACATTTCCCTCATGAGTGCCATCTGACAATATGAAGAAGGAACAGAGAATTTTTATTATGTTTAAGTATCACTTACATCGATTTCAATTTCAGTAGCACCTTTACAAGATTGATTGTTCACTTCAACTGCAATTCTTTGCCTGAAGTTCAACAGAAGGACAAACCAGGATCAACAAGATCCTGATCAGGATCAACAATATACAATGAAAGAACTCAGATTCTTATATTCCTGGGATTAATTGGCAGGATTAATTCTGGATTTAATATTATCTTCTCTATAATTATATTCCTTCCTACAGCTGTAGACAACTGAGGCCATATCCTTCCCCGGATAACTTGCAAAAGGCTGCTTACCTGGCAACAGCTGCAACTCTTACAAATTTTAGAAGTTCAGCTCTTTTTTTCTCTGAACCATTTGTAAACCATTTACAAACTCCTGCAAGGTTGGGTTTCTTGGGTGACTTTTCTTTTGGTTTTTTTGTTTGGGTTTTTTTTGGTTTTGGTTTTTTTTGTGTGTGTGTGTGTTTTTTGTTTTGTTTGTTTTGTGGTTTTTTTTTTTTTTTTTTTGCTGTTGTTTTGATTTTTTTCCCTGTCCTTTATTCTTTAGAATAAATTGAGGTGTTAATTGTCTATCTGCAGCAGCTTAGAATGCTCAGAAGAAATACTGAATTTTGGGCTTTAGTGCCTGATACTCTCTATTCTATTTCAAAAATGATAATTTTGGAGATAAAAAGAAGAATTTAGAAGCACCTACTGCTTGTTTAAATTGTTAATTCTTTTTCTAACTAGGATAATGTATTTTGGGAGTCTCCCTTTGTTTTCACAGAGTGGAGAGGGATATTGTATAGTTACATCACACGATCTCAAAGGTTTCATGGTTATCTTTCTTTCCCCCTCCCCCCAGTGTATAAAGTTTTTTACATTTGGCCCTGTCATATGAAATGCAACTATATTAAGAACAATTAAGTGCTTTCCAATGCATCAGGATGTATATTGCTGCATAAAAGAAAGCCAAACTAATTGCCTGGCTTTGATTGACTGTGTTGCTGTATTTGCTCAGAAAAGGAATACTCAGTGCCTGCAATATTGTCACTTTAAACCAGACCCAGTGTAATATGTGTTTTTGTATGAGAATAATACATTAAATTAATAACCACATTACAATCACACAGATTTAAAATATTGCTTACCCATGGCACTAAGAGGACTCCTTTCATCTTGAAAGAATATTTAAAAATTAAAATATGATTTCACAAGCATTAATCTGTTTCTTGTGCAGGCCCATAAGGCACATTCTAAGTGCTTTAATGCATCCCTGAGCTGGTGGTTTGTATGATAAGATGAGGTTATAATGAGCCACTTCCTAACAATACAATGTACTTGTGTGTTATTGCAATGTATCTTTGCTTGGGAGCAATCTGGAACTCTCATTAAAAAAATAACTATCAGCAACATAAAATAAAACAAAATAGAAATTTCATACTGTTAGCCTTTGCAGGTTAGCATTGGTATTTTATTTGTGTTGTATCTATAGCCTCTGTTTCCTTTAGTAAAAATCAGTGTAAGTCACATGCTTCCTTCAGGATCATCCCACATGTGAAGAGCTTCTTGATGGAAAAAATATCTTGTACTTTATAATGCGTGCTGGCTTTGGGGCCCTCCCAAGTCTGTGCAGAAATTAAGTGGTACAGGTGAGATTCCACATACACGTGAGAAGATCTCCAGTGTCCATTTAGGAGCTGTATTAAGGCTCCTCCACAGTTAAAATAGTTCTGAATTCACAGTTATTCACATCTTAGCATAAAAATGCCAATGTTTTAATAATCAAACGTGCTAGGAACTGTGCAGTGTCCTTGTGGCTACTGTGACAGCTAGAGCTGGCACAAAAAAGGGTGTCTAAGCTTTATTCCTTGTTCAAGCACAGCCATTGTGCTAAGGAACCAGGCATCTTTTCCTTTGAACTGCTCAACATCCCCACATGTTCTTCAAAGAGAACTGAAAATAATTTTGATGTAGAACCACAGAATGGTTCAGGTTGGAATGGTTTTCATGTCACCCCTGCCATGGCAGGGACACCTTCCCCTGTCCCAGGCTGCTCCCAGCCCCAGTGTCCAGCCTGGCCTTGGGCACTGCCAGGGATCCTCTGGGCACCCTGTGCCAGGGCCTGCCCACCCTGCCAGGGAACAATTCCCAATTCCCAAGATCCCATCCAGCCCTGCCCTCTGCCACTGGCAGCCATTCCCTGGGTCCTGTCCCTGCAGCCCTTGGCAATTGTCTCTCTCCATCTTTGCTGCAGCTCCTTCAGGCCCGGCAAGGCCCCGCTGAGCTCAGCCCAAAGCTTCTCCTGTGCAGGTGAACAATCCCAGCTGTGCCAGCCTTTCCTCCCAGCAGAGCTGCTCCATCCCTCTGCTCATCCTGGAGCCTCCTCTGGGCTTGCTCAAGCAATTCCTGTTTGGGACCCCAGGGCTGGACACTGTATTCCAGGTGTGCTCTACACCAGGAAAGTTTGGTTTCTCTGATTCTTTACCTAAAACTTACATTAGGAAACATGGCATTCCAGAACTAGCAATATTTAATGCTTTTTTGGTTTGGTTTTTTTTTTGTTTGTTTGTTTTGTTTTGTTTTAGTTTGGATTTTTTTGGGGGGGGGTATTTTTGTTTGGTGGTTGTTGTTGTTGTTGTTGTTGTTGTTGTTGTTGTTGTTGTTGTTGTTGTTGGGGGGGTTCTTGTTGTTGGTTTGGGTTTGTTTTGTTTTCTGTTTTGTTTTAATCTTGGTGGGGATTTTTGTTGTTGTTTCGTTTGTTTATTTTTGAGAAAAGCACAAAATTTGGATCATTCTAGAACAGGAACATTATATACTAAATCACAGTATTTCTTCCATAAAAATTATTTTTCAAGTGCTCTTACGATACCAGCATAAATAACTTACATATTTATGTGTCACTGACCAGGACATGTGAAACTTGACTTAATATTTGCTATTAATATGAAAGTTTTCATACTCTCAGTCTCATTTGAAAGAGGCTTACAGGAACTATCACTGCCACCCCTCCCTGAAAGTACCAAGTCTATAAAGACAAAGTAACAGGCTAAGAAATGCAAAACAAGGTGGGGGTCAATTCTTTCCATCTCTAATGCCACCTGCCATCAATGCAGGAGTACATCTGTGAAACTCTACCCTTGTGCAAGTCCCATACCCTCCCACAGCTCTGGCACCCGCAGAACAGGAATTGTGCTCTCTGCTTGCTGTGTGACTGCAGAGGAGCTGGAGCACTGCAGGATTCATGCAAAGTAAAAGGTAAGGAGAGATATTTATCCAAAGAGGTTACACTGAAATTTGACAGAAACTCTTGCTAGAAATTTTCCTGACCTCAGCACCAAGTGCCCAGTTTGTCCTGTTGGTTTCCAGCCCAGTACAAGGATTCACACCCACAGCACCTGCTCAGGATCTCCCATAAGAGTCTCTGAAAGAAGGAAGGAATGCTTTCAGTTCTAGAAATAGAAAGACTGCAGGAATATTTGTTTTTCAGTTTACATTTCCCATTCCTTGATGGTCCTATGCTGACTTTTATAGCTCTCATGCTACACAGACTGGAGATACTCAGGATAAGTCTGTTAGCAAAGTGCAGCTCCCTACCAGATGCAGCCTCTGCTTGCCACTGGCTTTCCTGAATTCTCAATGCATTTGCAATTGGTGACTGAACCCTTATCACTGCCACTGCTTCCAGCTTCATATATTTCAATATATGGGGTTTAGCCATTAAAGTCAGATCACACACATCATACAGTGAGGGGGTACAAAGAGCCTCCCCTCCCCAAAGGGTCATCTGAACAACAGGCTGCATTTGCTGCTCCCTTCTCCGAGGAGCACAAACACCTCCATCAAATCTCCAAAAACCCAAAAGCACCCTCTTCCCTTTGCCCTCTGAGAAAAGGAGAGGAGAAAGAGAGAAACCAAGCATGCAGAGATCTCTTGGGTTCCAGGGAGATGAGCAGTCTGAGGAAAGAGCAGATTTCCTGCTCTCACACATAGGGAGCCTCTGGGAGATGGGCTGGGTGGAAGCACAGCAAACCCAATGCACAGCTCTGGAAAAAGCCACAGTGGGCACAATCAAATCTGCATTTTCTTCACAATCACACCAGTTGCTTGTCCAGTAGATTCTCATCAAGAATTAAATCTAAATATAGCATTGCCTTCTGAGTAAAGACCATAATAAAGTATTTGAAATGTCAAACATGTAAAATAATTATAGCATCATGTTGATTACATATTTATAAGTCTCCTTTTCCAAGGTGCAAAGAAATCGTGCAACAAGCCCCTCAAGACTTGTACTAACAAGCTAAAACTAAGATTATAGCACCATCTACTGATTTCATTCTTACTTAAATGACAAAGCTGTTTTCCCGTCTGAAGCTAAAAAGAATACTGCAGGCAGAAAAGAAATTTATAGTCCTACTGAACCTGTTTTTACAACAGGAGAAAAACACTTCCCAGATGGCAAGAGTGGTTTTGTTTGGGAGTACATGGCTTGCACACAGCCCATGGGCTATTCATTAAAATAAAACCAGAAGGTCACAGAATTCAAATCAGTGAGAGCCAGCAGTAATTGAAGCATCAGCATGAACACTTAAGAGTCCAGACAGAGATGTGTAAAAGTAAGATAGCAAGACTAAAAAAAAACCCACAACTTAAAAAACAAGGAAAAAAAAGCCCAAAAATAATTTTTAAAAATTTTGAAAATGCACCCAAGAAAACGCACACCCAAAAAAACTTCATGCAGGGTAGAGCAAAGTATATTGGAGATCATTTTTAGCTACTTTTGCATTCTTAACCACTGCTTTCTATCTCTACTCGATTCTTACATTAATTCTTAATTTCTTTAATTTCTGAAGCATTCCAAAGGGAATTGAGCACTATATTCTTAAATTCTAAATTCTCTCTCTTTTGATTCTCTAAGTCTAATTATCTCCTATCTATAAGGAGATCATTCACAGTAATAATCATTTGCCAGTAATATTCAAAAACAACCTCATTTTGGCCTGAAAGCATCAAGTCAAAAGATGAAGCACACCTCGAGTTCGTTATGTTGTGCTGTTTAGGTTTTAAATATGGGATACACACAAAGAATAAGCCTATTTTGGGTATCTGTGATATCACTTTATCCTAGGAGTTTTTTTGGTTTGTTTGGTTTTGGTTTTGGTTTTGGGGTGTTTTTTTTTTTTTGTTTTGTTTTTGGTTTTGGGTTTGTTTTTTTTTTTTGTTGGTGTTTTTTTGTTTGTTTGTTTGTTTGTTTTGGGGGGTTTTTTTGGTGCAAATATTATGTTGATTAAAAGAATTAGATTATAATTGTCCCTTTGTCTCTAATGAACAGTCCATGACAAGAGAAGCCCTGATGGTATTCACACCAGGCAAAGAACAACAACAAAGATATATATAGATAGATAGATATAGATATAGATAGACATAGATATATATAAAAACCAAATACAGATGTTATAGACTGCGTAAAAAGTGACATTTGATAGAACTAAAATCTATGGTAAATAATACTAGTGGAAGATATTTAGTAATAATAGGTCATGCCTTGGGGAATACTTTACAGCATCCATAAGAAACTGAAACTTTTGTAAGAGAAAACACTTTTTGATCCTAGTTTTTCTATTTCCTAAATTCATGCAGATTTATTTATATAAATACAGATTTAGGTCTTTATTAGTGGTGTTTGATTCCCTGTGTCTTCATATTTTGATTGAAATCTAGTGAAAAATTTGTTTCTTTAATAAAACAAACAAAGCACCATTGTGGAATAGTAAGTTACAATAAAAAAGAAAAAAAAATTTAATTTTGAATCCCTACACTTTAACCAAACAATGAAATTTTAAAATTAAGCTGGAAATATTAACTATTAACCTAGAAGACCTGTCATATGCGCCTCTAAGCATGATTTTGTTATTACTTTTTAAAATTCCCTCTTAAAAAGAATTGCCCAACACTGGCCTAAACCCAAATCAACAGTTATTAGTTAAAAATAGGTTGGTAGAGTTTTAAGTAAATAGTCACAGTCTATTTAAGTAATGAAGAAAAAGCAACAATACATTTAATTGTTTTGATTTTTTTACAAGCTAGAACTCTTTCAAAGGGTGCAGAGCAAGAATTATCTATTACTGCAATGTAGGAGGTAGACAAGTAGTGACACAAGAAAAAAACACTATTTGAATCATTGCTCTCAAATTTATTGTATTCTCAAAAATACTGGATTTGCTTTTGTTGGTTTTTCAGGGTTTTTTTAAAAGGGAACTTTTTGAATCTACAACATTCATACGTGTTTCTGATGAATTTAGCAAAGCACTCATGTCTTGCCAGTGCACTGACAAGGAATGAGCTCAGTGAGGGACAGCAGACACCTCCACGAGCCAGACATCTCCAGATCCTGCCAAGGCAGACAAGGGGAGCAGCACCACAGGTCAGCTCACAGCTAAAGGCAGCTGCAAACAAAGCTTTGCAAACAAAACCTTCCAGGCAGTGCATTAGATTGTGGAGAGGAGCCGTGAACTCAGAACTGCTCTGTAGAAACTCAAAATCTAAATGAATTTTAGGAAAAGTGTGCCAGACTTTCTCCTCCCCCATGTACTGTTCCTGGGAGCTGTAAGACAATACAAATGCAATTTGCACTTGAACCAGATGTTTCAACCTGAGGCAATGTGAAATTATTTCCTATTCTTTAGCACTCCTCTAATGGTTTGCGACGCTGCAGAGCTTTTCTGAAGTGCTACAGGTAGACAAATTTGGCTGAAGAGTATGCCTTCTACAGCAGTTTTCAAGCATCTCCTTGGCCAGAAGTGAAGGAACTTCCCAGAATCACAGAAGAGTTTAGGTTGGAAGGGACCTTAAAGCTCATCCAGTGCCACCCCTGCCATGGGCAGGGACACCTTCCACCTTCCCACCATCCCAGGGTCTCCAAGCCCTGTCCAGCCTGGCCTTGGACACTTCCAGGGGTCATGGGGCAGCCACAGCTTCTGTATGATCTTATATGAAGTTCTGTGCTAAAAATCACTGCCCTTTTGGCAGGTTATCACACTACTGACAGAAAGAATAGTCTTTCAATTTTTCAAGCTGACCTGTGTCTAAAAGCTGCCATGGTGAGGCAGGTTTAGCCCCAGCCACTTAAGTCCATCCTTTTTCCCACCAGTTTTCTCTGTAAGGTGTTTCTCTGCCCTTATTTTACCTTACCATAACTGTTATGAAAAGACAAGCTAAATATTTAAGTATTTACATATCTTTAAATTAATAAGCAATTTTAAAAAAACTTCAATTCAAAAGTGTGCCAGGATAATGCATGGCAGCAGCTGGCTATAGCTAGAGATATTAATACATCCTTTTTTAATTCTCTGAATAAGCACTACAGACTTGCATTTACATTATCTTTAATGCTAATTTTAGACCTTAGTTATAATGGCTTCATGGAGACTTGCAAAACTTCTTTCCTCTAAGAGCTTTTACATGTGGGGTTTCATTCTTCTCTCCAGTTGCTTTTTTTGCTTGCAAATGCCATGACCCCCATGATCCTGCACAGAACACCTCTCATGTACATCATGACAAGTGTAACAATGCAGGCTGCCATTCCACTGCACTCCAGAGTCACAGCAGCACACTAAAGGAATTTTATTTGTGCTACCTACAGCATTTCACTGTGTGATTGAGGTGGTACCCAGCTCTGAAATACCAATAGTCTTGAGAGGTCGTGTCAGGGATAAAATAATGAGCTGCAGGTTTCTGTGCGCTTTAGGACTAAAACATAAAAAATTATGAGATCTTGTTGTAGGAATAAATTAACAAGGTTCATTACCTTCTATTGATTCATTTATTAATCATCAGCATTTCAAATTCCACTCCTCTGCTAACTGCAATAGTCACAGTTTGTTTCCTTTATCCCTCCCACTGCTGAGTTACTCAGATCATCCCTCATGTTTCCAGCAACTACAAAGAAACATATGCACTTCAGCTCTTATGGTGGAAAAAATACATTCCCTGAGCACTTCCTGAACCTCACTGCCTGCTGTGCTCTGGGAACCTGAGCCTTACTGCTCATATGCTGGGGAAGTTCCATTATAATTATACCAGTGAAGATGGGGTGGTTCCACATCCCGCTGGCACCTAATGAGGTTCTCCAGGGACCACTACTGGACCCAGTCCTGTTCATGGATGATCTGCATGAGGGATTGAGGGCACCCTCAGGCACTTGGCAGATAACATCAGGTTGGGTGGGAGTGTGGGTCTGCTGGAGGGCAGGAAGGCTCTGCAGAGGGATCTGGACACGCTGGATCCATGGGCTGAGGGACAACAGGGCCAAGTGCCAGGTCCTGCCCCGGGGTCACCCCAACCCCACGGAACTGGGCTGGGGCAGAGGGGCTGGAAAGCTGCTGGTGGGAAAGGCCCTGGGGGTGCTGGTGACAGGGGCTGGACACAACCCCAGGTGTGCCAGAGGCCAGTGGCACCTGGGCTGTGCCAGCCCTGGGGTGGCAGCAGGCGCAGGGCAGGGCCCGTCCCCTGGGCTGGCCCTGCTGAGGGACCTCCAGGGCTGGGTCCAGTTCTTGGCCTGTCATGGCCACGAGAGCCCTGGAGGGGCTGAGGGAGCTGGGAAGGGGCTGAGCCTGGAGAAAAGGAGGCTCAGGGGGGACCTTGTGGCTCTGCACAGCTCCTGCCAGGAGGGGACAGCCGGGGGGGGCGGGCTCTGCTCCCAGGGAACAGGGACAGGAGGAGAGGGAACGGCCTCAGGCTGGGCCAGGGCAGGCTCAGGGTGGGCAGCAGCAGGAATTTCCCCATGGAAAGGGTGCTCAGGCCTTGGCAGGGGCTGCCCAGGGAGCTCTGGAGTGCCCATCCCTGCAGGTGTCCCAGGAAGGGCTGGAGGTGGCACTCAGAGCTCTGGGCTGGGGACAAGGTGGGCATCGGGCACAGCTGGGACTGCATGGCCTGGGAGGGCTGCTCCAACCTTAATGGTTCTTTGAGTCTTCCACCAGTTTGAATGAGCTCCTCACCTGAATCTACACTAATATTTGACAAATATCAGTTTCTCAAATTTGAATTTGTGCCCCTACTATCCTGTAAAAAAATCGTACCCTGAATTCCTGTAGAATTTTTTTCTGATGTTGGGCTTTGCCTCCTGATGCAAGCTTTCCATGCTTCCCTTGGATAACTAAAGGGGAAATACCAGACTCATTATAGGTCATAGATCATTTCTCCAGTAAATATTTTGAATTTCTCTGTGGCACACTTGAAAAACTTAGAGGATGGCAATGTTTTTATTTTGTTTTAAGGATAACAGACTTGTTCTAGGGAAAGGTTCTTGACATTTGGAATGAGTTCTGAGACTTGGAGAGCGAGCTCAGCATGGCAGAGTGATAAGCTAACTGAGTGGCAATAATAGATTAAAAGGTGTAGAAAAATATGATTTGCACCAGACTTGAAAAGCGTTTTAAGACAGCCATGAAGAAGCATAAATATTAAATCAGAGAGGTGAGGGAAGCAGCATGGCTCTTTCCTTAAAGACAAGATAGTTTAAACTTTTCTTTGCCCTTTTGAAAAGACAGCTATAGGTGAGAGGGAAATATGTCACACTGGCTTGGCCAAAAGGCAGCCTCCAAAAAGAAAAAAGTCTTATTTTTTAAATGTTTCTCACAACAGCATGAACTTGGTCACTGATAGCTCCCTAAAAAAATAAATAAAAATCACGAAGTGCAAGTCCCCTTAACAATTCCTTCTCTCAAGGTACTTTCTTATCACATTCAAGGTAATGTGGGTAAGAAAAAAAAATCACATTTCATACTGGGAAGGAATTTGTCCATATTTGCAAATTTTTATGAAAGCAGTCAACTCTAATTAACAGTAAAGATTATTAACTGGGTAGAAAGTTTTAAGGAGCCAACTTTTATTCACAGCAGTTGTTAGGGACAATGTTTTTGTCATGTTACCTGAATTGCTAGGCTCCAACAAAATCACGTCCCTCTCTCAGCTGAAGTCAGATGCTGTGCCACCACTGATTGATCCAAATCAACAATTCCATCAAAACCCAAGTCAGCTGCAATAGATATAAAAATAAATGTGGTGGATTTTCCCCCTCCCTCAGTCTGAAGGGAAGCAATTTCAGTAAAAACAAGGGAAGTTGAAAAAGCCTATATAAACTTAAATGAAGACAGTTAAACTTCTTCTCACATCTGTGAAATAAGTTTAACAAATTACTCCATTCATTTCCATGATGAATGGCTCCTCATGTGCCAGCTCTTTATTGCATCTAGCAAGGAACAGTACAGCTTTTACATGCTTCTGCAGTTGTTTTTCCCTTCCCTTTTATTCTAATGCTTAGTATCCATATTTTCAGTGGAAAAATGTGACAGCTATCATACGCCAAAGAAGTGATAATTAGTCTTATATGACTGTCTTTATGTTGTCTTGGCTTTTCTAAACTCATTTTCACACAATTACCTAATCCACTGTTATACAGCCTCTTTCAAAATGAGAGGGTTGTTGTTTTTTTTCCATTTAAGCACAGGATTAAAAGGATTTTTCCAGTTTTTAAAGATTCATACATTTTAGAAAGATTGCTATAAGGTCAGACCAGACAGATTTAATTCTTGCTTTCTGGTGGACCAGAAAAAAGAAACCAGGATGCAGGTAAGTATCCTAATCTAAGTGTAAACCTAAATTTCCAAACACTTGTATCAGCTTCACCTTAATAGTATTTTCAAGATTATGTAAGCTAAGGAAAAACATTCCAAAACTGCTGGAACATTCAACACAACTACCTACAGAGTATCTAAAAACCAACAAACCAATAATTCACCAGTTATTCTTTCCTAACTTTTCCATTTGGAAATAGCTGGAGATACTTGGTGCAGCTTTACATCACTTGAGGGTAGAATTTAAAGCAGCCAAACAGGACTCTTTAAGGGCTGGATTAACCAATTTGTATGTGCAAATTTCAAAGCCTCAGATCTTTGACAGATTTAAGTACAACTGAATTCTATATCTATCTACTTAAAAGATTGCCTAAATGCTAAGTAAGAAACAAAACACCCATTTTCAATTTTCTGGGTGATTATTCTATCTGCATATAGGATATAATGTATCATATTATATCATCAATATCAATATATATTATATATGCATCTATGCTGCATTATAGAATTACCTAACTGGAGAATTTAACAGGTAGCTGCTGCTACTTCCTCCACAAGCCATTAATACAAAGAACCCATAAATAAATTTTTTATGTCCAGTCATCAGGGCTTAGCCAGAGAATACCTATTGAACTGGGCTGTACTGGGAGGCTAGGTGGAATAATTAATGCATTCTAGACTTTGGATTAGATTTTTGCATGGTGGGCACTGAACTGCTCAAAACCTGATCAATTTAGGGCAGGCACAGAACAAGAGCTCTGCACATCAAGAGAGCTTTAAGCACTATACAGCAGCTGATTCTCATAATTTCACACAAGTTTCTGTGATCTTTTACTGAATCTGCTCCACAGACACTGAAATTCTGCTCCTGTATCCCTTTAAGCAAAAGAGCACAAATGTATCTTTAAAAGTTCAAAAATTATGACTTCATGGTGTCATCCAAAGGACATTTTGTTCTCTGCTTCAACACATTCCTTCTGCATGACTGGCCAAGCAATCCTTATAGTCTGTGGTGTGGTCCACTTTTCAAGATCTCTTTCTCCTAGAAAGTACCTTAATATTGTCCAACTCGTGTCAGCCAACTGGACATAGTACAGTAAATTAAAGCATAGTTAAAAAATAAGATCCCACTTAATATTTCTTTAATGGCTGCCACTGAATCGAGTTTTTTGCATCATGACCAGGTTGAAGTCAGTATTTAAATTAATTATGACAGCCATATAAATTAGACATAAGAGACTTCTAAAACTAATTAGAGTCTGAGAGTTTTTATTTGATGTCTGTCTTGGTGTAGTATCTGCTCTGCAGATTAAATTAATAAAATTAAGGCTGCATCATTATAAATTTCCACTTTCATAGTTCTGTAAGTTTTACAATTACATGCCATATTTGAATGATAATTGAATGAAACGAAATTATTATGCTCATGTCTGTTTTTCCAAAGACTTAAAAATAATATTCCTTATTTTCTTCCATTCATAAAAGTCATAGCTGCTGTAGTGATCCCAGTCCAAAGAGCAGTGCACAGCAAGGGTCAGATTTAATACTGGAATCTTGGTACACTGCTCTCACTGTTCCAGCAATAACACAACCTGTCACTTTTGCCTTTATCAGATTACAGCAAATAGTTACGTGACCATGATTGCTTTGTGAAAGAACAAAAGATAAATGAGTTCTTTCCTATCAACAAAACCCACATCCAATCTCTGAAGAGGGAAAAAGCAGGTCCCCTTCATGGTCAGAATCTACACAGAAGGCTGTGCCCTGAGCAAAGTCTTGTTCAGAGCTAGATCAGGAATTCCTGAAAGGGAATAAGTACCTGAAAGGGTCTAAGTTAATCTCTTCTGTTCTCTTCTTCTTAACTGCTTTACTTTCAGGAAACAGCATTTTAAATATGTCATTCTGGTGACTTTCTAGGTGGGATCATGAGGAACCAGCAGTTTCTGGTATGAAGGAGTTACTGAGTTGTATTGTACAGAGAATCACAGACTGGTTTGTGTTGGGAGAGACTTTAAAGCCCATCCATTGCCACCCCTGCCATGGCAGGGACACCTTCCCCTGTCCCAGGCTGCTCCCAGCCCCAGTGTCCAGCCTGGCCTTGGGCACTGCCAGGGATCCTCTGGGCACCCTGTGCCAGGGCCTGCCCACCCTGCCAGGGAACAATTCCCAATTCCCAAGATCCCATCCAGCCCTGCCCTCTGGCACTGGCAGCCATTCCCTGGGTCCTGTCCCTGCAGCCCTTGGCAATTGTCTCTCTCCATCTTTGCTGCAGCTCCTTCAGGCCCTGCAAGGCCCCGCTGAGCTCAGCCCAAAGCTTCTCCTGTGCAGGTGAACAATCCCAGCTGTGCCAGCCTTTCCTCCCAGCAGGGCTGCTCCATCCCTCTGCTCATCCTGGAGCCTCCTCTGGGCTCTCTGCAGCAGCTCCAGGTCCTTGCTGTGCTGGCCCAGGGCTGGCCCAGCTCTGCACTGGGCTCTCACCTGAGGGCAGAGGGACAGGATCCCCTCCCTGCTGCCCACGCTGGCCCAGGGCAGGGCGGGGCTTTGGGCTCCCAGCACACACTGACAGCTCAAGCAGATCAGCCTGTTAAAACCTGTGGTTTTGAACCAGCATTTCTGATTAAGACAGCTTGCAATAACAGGAAATAAGTAACAATTATAATTAAGCAAAAAACTTTGGGTCCATTCCATTCCTTTCCTTAATTCAGCAGTAAGGACTCTGCAGTTTCATTAATTTATATCCACTGAGAGAGTTCTCCTTTGCCTCCTGTTGCTCAGAGGCTCTGTATGCACACTGTCCATGTCACACTGTGTCATTTAATTAACTATACCTTATGCTCCATCTGATGTCCTGGCATGTTGATAGGACATCAAAAACCTGACATATTAAGCATAACAGTTGCTGATATCATACCCAGATTGAGATTATCCTCTGCTACCAACAACACACCTCACATACCTATCACAGCCCTGTGTTTTGAAATAGAAATTTAGGATATTCTGTGGAAAATATATTTCAAGTGAAGAAAACACTTCTTTTACTTCTAAATGGGGACATAACATCTGTGACAAAGGATCATAAACTCAGGTTGAAGATTTGCTTTTGACATTTATATTTTCACAAGCAATTAAAATTTAATTTGGCCTGTGATGAAAAGCAAATCCTTTTATCCCATACTTGCAGTCACAAGGGGAACATATTGCATTAGAAAGCAGCACTGTAGCTTAAGGTTTCATATTTGACATTTGTGACATCGTGAAAAAAATTAATTAACAGATAGGAAAGTTTATGCACACTCCAGTCATCCTTAAACTTTCCTACCTATTAACCAAATGTGATGTCACTGATATTTTAATATACAGCCTATCAGCTCAGATTTAAAGCATTACTTAAAGGCTACTTGTTTATCTAAAAACCTTTGGCATCTTATCTTACCAGCTAAATGCAAAACAATATTGCTGGAGGCAGTGGATGACGGTGAAATACAGAATTTAAAAAGAGACAATTAAATACAGAGGAATGCAGACAATTTAAATTCATTTTTTGAAAAATACTGACTAACAACACACCCTGACTGGAGATCTCAGTAGTTACTGTACATTATCTCTGGGTAGCATTCTTCCATACTGGACATTCCACTCATCCTTTTTCTCCAAGTAAGAATTTACAAACCCAAAAGAACATGAGGGAGTTTCCCCCTTTGGGCAATGAACAGAAACTGCATCAGAAATATTCTAGAAATCAGCATCTCCACCAGTTCATGAGGAGAGAAGCCAGTTTGACCTGCATGAAACTATCCAGATTATTGATTTTGTGGCATCACACAAGCAACAACGTGGACACATCAAAGGGCAAACAAGCTGACTGAGGTTCATGGAATAAACAGTGCACAGGACTAAAATCCCCCATTCTAGGCAAACACCTTTAAGAAGTGTTATTATAATACTTAGAAGTATTATTAATATTTCCTTTGTGCTTTAAGACATTCCTAGTTTCTTTCTGCTGATTTTAACTCCCACTTACAAAATAAAACCTGGAAGTTTCAGGCATATGCTCCAAGGAAAATCAGCTGTGGACTGGAGTTATCCCATGCTGAATTCCCAGCTAGACCCTGCCATGGCTTAGCATTCCATGTGCTCCTGAAACCACTCCCACTAACTGAGCTTCATATTATTTTGGGGGAGGGAGAATCCTCCAATAATTAAGAGTTGATCTGCTGCGTCTTAACTACAAATCAGAGTGTAATTCCCCACTTTGGAATACAGGCATGTCTGGCACACAGAAGGTAAAATCTTTTAGTTGCTCCATTAGTGAAATACCCATGAAAACTCCAGAGGAAGTAGTGCCTGGAGTAAGCACCAGAGCTGAGAACTGAGCATGTTTAGCCTTCCAAAGATGCCTTTTGCATGGCTCTGAAATTTTTTGGTTTTCCTTGTGAGTGGATCCCAGTTAGTTCTGTCTGGGAGTCTTTCAAATGTCAGCTCAGGCTACAGGTGGAATTTTATTCACTTTGTGTGGCCTTCTTTGGACCAGCACTGGTTTGCAGCTCAGAGGATCAGTGCAGGTTATGTCCAGTGCACCCAGGTTAATTAGAAGCATCAGTAACTTTAATCACCAAGAACTCATTTGGTTGTCATCTGTAATTTCATATGTAACCCATTGTAATTTAGAATTAATTAATACTCATTTTTACAAGGGCACTGCCATAAATCTCAGCAAGAGTGATGTACGCTGAGATAAAAGCACATTTAACACAGCAGATGCAAACACAAGAATCACTGCATTGTTTTAAAATACAATTTGGGATATTTTGCTTACTATAACAAATAAAAATGATATAAAATTATAATTGGCCAAGAATTTGTCAAGCTTTTAAAATCATATAAAACTTAAGGAAAAGTAATCTCTGTCTTTATACACAGATGACAGGAGTTATATCTGTTCTTATCACTCTGCTGCAATAGGCAAAGCAGTAAAATTCTCAATAATAATCATAGACTAACAGCCATATTCATGTAAAATAAAAGTATTTTTCTTCATGTAAAATGCTATTAGCCATATTTGAAGGCATTATGTTCTGATATCATTTTTCCATTTCACTAAATGACAGCTATTAAATGCAATGGCAACTGCATGACAGGGATATTTTTTATTACTTCAAAAGGAAGAAAAGGATTAAAATGAGTTTATTCAAAAGTGTGATTTGTCAATTTTTTCTTATCAAGGGCTGTGTGGGACAGCTTTAAACCTAAACACTGTGATCTGACCTCCTATTTGAATAAGTTAATGTGATCCAGTGTTCTTAGAAAAGTAGTGAAACCTATCTTTTATATGCAGAAGTCCCAGGAGGAATTTATGCTTTTATACGGTCAGCTGCAAGGTGCCATTTCCTTTTCATCATTCCTGCTTTTATCATATTGTACTTCTTGACAGCTTAGAGGTTCTTTTTAGAACCTGGTGGATGAGCAACTATATAGAGATATTTTTTGTATGACGGATTTCTTTCCAGTCTCCAAGGCTTTACAGTCAAACAGAATTCTGCTGCCAGAAATCCCTCTCTTATATTCAAGAAGGACTAATCACCATATTTGATAGAGCAAGCATCTTACCTAAACATCAAATAGAACTATAAATTACCACCTCCGAGCATTAAAGAAGGATTTTACACACATCAGGTTCTTGCATTATACATCCTAGGAACAGTGGTGAAAATAATTTCATCTATGTACATCCACAGAGAGAGGTAACATCTAGCTGGACAAAATGTGGCTCATTAGGGATTTCCTTGGAAGGATTATCCTCCTCCCAGCAGCTCTTTCTCACAGGAGATCCTACACAGTGCATAACTGCCTTTTTTTACTCTTCTCTGCACATATTCTCCCACTTGCTTACACTAATTTGCATTTGAAAGCATCTCTATGAAAAGTAGTGGTGATTTTAAAACCAGCACATTAATCAGAAAAATTAAATCCAAAAATGTACATTAATTTAATATATTTTGTAAAGCACCATTTTAAAGCTCTGGCATCTCTTGGGTGTCTTCCTGTAGAAGCTTATCTCCTCTAGGGTAGAAACTCTCAAGGCTTCAAGATAGGTGCTAAAAGTTTTGCAGGCCAACATTCTCAGCTAACCTGGAGCAACTCTGACTTGTACAAAACAAAACCAATTTCCACTGGCTGCAAATATCATTCAGCTGAATAATTGCATAGATTGATATTGGAGCTTGAATGTAAAAAGCAACCCGAGACAGAAACCTTGAAACCTGAGCCTCTCAAATGGAACTCTTCACAGTTATGGATAAAACTTTTTTTTTTTAAATGTCATAATTTTAACACTGCAAAATGCAAACTGTTCCATCTTTCAGTCTGTAGGCCAAGAAAGTATTTTGGTATAGAATCATACTGGCAAAAAAAGTTACTCCAATAACCTCGAGTAATGAAAAGCTAGTGTGGAATAATATCAGAAATCTACAGGGGCCATATCTTTGCCCATTTCTTCTGCTATTAAACTGCTATTACATATCCAGAGTTATGGTATCAACAACAGACAGACTTTCTTTGAACATCTTTGCTACTCAGGACTGCAGATTAATATTTTATACTCAAGTTCAACCTAAAAATATGGCCTATTCCTAGGCCTGAAAACCATTCCACTGACCCCAGTTCTGCTAATCTGCTTTGAACTAGAGAAGAGCTGCAAGTTCCTAAATTCTCCTGTTTTAAAAGAGCCGGAAAGTGGTGAGAAGACAAGTGTTGAGGTACGTTGTTATCACACATCGTAAGAGATTCCTTTTCCGCTCCAAGTCTGCCTCGGTCCCACCTGCAGAGACATTTCAAACAATAAATCACCTGAACTGCACCATTCAGAGGGAAGCACTCCCAGGCATTCCAGCCCTGCACTGCAGCCCCATTTCTGTGTCCCCGTGGGTTTGCTGTGAAAACAAGACATGAAGAGGTCACAAAGGTGCCTTTGTCTAGGGATTGTCAGAGGAAAGCTTTCAAGCACACTTGGCTTTCCCATTTATCTCAATTCCTGACCAGCTGCAAACACCTGTTACCTTGCTGACGCACTCCTGACTAGTTTATACTGCTGGTTTTTTCTGCACTTCACATTTCTGATTTACAGACATGTGCTCTGAGCCTTCATGTCCACAGCTCAGCAGCCAGTCTCAGGTTTACTGCATGCAGTGACATAAAACAACATAATCAGAATGTTCAAGATAAAAAAGAACATTGTCTGAGCACATGGATTCTTCCCTAGCCAAAAGCAAACCCCTGATTAGTGCAGACAGCCAATTAAATACCTTATTGAACCCTTAAATTTAAAAAAAAACCCTTAAAATATACATTACACTGACAAAAGCTACAGTAACTAATTGCTGAAAAATGGAGGGGAATTTCACAAAGACATCTTTTTTCCTTCTAACAAGCTATTTAAAGTACTTCTCTATAATGCACACTTTTCTTGTCCTTTATTCTGTACTTGAGCAAGCAAACTTTCTTGATCAGCTAGAGGAAAAGGGCAACTCCAAAGATTCAAATGGATTTCAAGGCTTATGTATTCCACTACTGAAGAAATTCCCAGGTTTATGAACCTACACAGACAGGGACACAATGCAGGTGTTCCTTTGAATTCCCTTCTTCAGTGATGCTGTCATCAAAAAGTCAGGTAATATTTCATATATTGCTGCACCACACATCATGAGGTTGATCAGAAGGATGGAGCAGCTCTGCTGGGAGGAAAGGCTGGCACAGCTGGGATTGTTCACCTGCACAGGAGAAGCTTTGGGCTGAGCTCAGCGGGGCCTTGCAGGGCCTGAAGGAGCTGCAGCAAAGATGGAGAGAGACAATTGCCAAGGGCTGCAGGGACAGGACCCAGGGAATGGCTGCCAGTGGCAGAGGGCAGGGCTGGATGGGATCTTGGGAATTGGGAATTGTTCCCTGGCAGGGTGGGCAGGCCCTGGCACAGGGTGCCCAGAGGATCCCTGGCAGTGCCCAAGGCCAGGCTGGACACTGGGGCTGGGAGCAGCCTGGGACAGGGGAAGGTGTCCCTGACATGGCAGGGGTGGGGCTGGATGGGTTTAAAGCCCCTCCAAGCCAAATCTCCTGGGATTCTGTGGTTATCGATTTGTGTGTGTGTAACCTGATTTACCACTATCAATATAACACCCATTAAACTACGAATTAGCTTTCCCATACTTGAAAATTGCAGCAGCTTCACTGGAAGCACTGACATTTCCATAGCTGAAAAGTATTTCTCTGTTACTGAACTTTTTTCCGAAGTCTGTATTTGAGCAGGTACTGATCACTGTATGGACATAATACAGTGGGTTTGGCACAGGTCATTGTCTTTGGTGTGAAAATCTATTTCAATAATAAGCAATGTGAGACAATTAATATACATAGTTCTTCTTTATGATGTTGGAAATCCACTAAAGAAGGCCCTGTAAATGCTTTTCAATATTATTAGAGCTGAAAGCAAAAATTGTCAAGTGACTTAATAACAGAATAATGTTGACAGAAACCTTTATGTCTATAAGATAATCTGAAACATAAATCACATTTTTGCACATGAGTAGCCTTAATATTATTATTGGTCCATTTATTTCATAAGAACACACATTTTACAAATAAATGTGTCTTTTATTCTGAATTCTTTTATTAACAATTCCTATATATTGGTATATATTCTATTCAAAGAAAGCAATCTTACTGAAAAATACTTACATCAATTGTTTAACATTCATACTTAAAAAATTCAGCACTTATAAAAAGCTCAATTTTAATCAAACAGCATCAAAACAGTCACACCTATCAGGTTTGATAGCTTTACTTACTCAAGTGAGTAATTTCTAGTCCCAATTTGTGTGTGTTTGGACTTTGCAATTTAGAATGACAGCAGTGCAACCTGTCCAGAACTAATTGCTATAAACATACCAGATGTTGTAAAAGTCTGGACTTATTCCTTTTAAGTGAAAATAAAGCAAACACCATAAGAATGCAGAAATGAATGATTTAATAGTGTAACTTTATTTCCAGCATTATAGGTCAAATATATTTAGTAAGAATATGGACAATGGACTTCTCTTTTTTGTTAATATCTCAACCCTAACAGGACTGGGCTGGGCTATAAATTCCCAGGTTTGCTCAAAGGGCACCAATTCATGGTTCAAAATGAAGCCAATGTGCACCTGGCTTCCAGTAGTAAGAGTCTCCTATTTTTGCTTCTTACTACAGCTAAGGGCACGTCTATTAAATGATAAAAAATATTAATGATCCACTTTCTTTAATATATCCCATCACAGCAAACAAACTCATGTCAGAAATAAAATCTGAATTGACTCAACATGCACCTGAATTGAAGCACCGTGACCTCCGGTCATAACTACAAACACAGGAGCTGAGCATTGAACTAAATTCTGTCTCCCCATAGGATTTGTCAGATAAAACCCTCAGGAATGAAAAGCAATATATGATAATCAGATATTTCTAATGAAGAGGCGAGTTTTACAAGGAATATTGCCATAACCTATTATGATTTACTGAATTTTATCTAAGTGCAGTGCACATACTATCTTGGCATGTCACTAAATGTTGAGATATGAAAATCATGCTAATTGCCAGCTATGTTTTATGACTTTTTCTACTCATGTTTAAAGGTAAGAAATGGCCAGTTGCACAGGCATGAGCAATATAGCATTAAACAGCTGGTGGAAATTCTGCTTTAGGTGAAATCATAATTAATTCAAGCCAACAGAATCAGTATTGCTTCCCTTGCCTTCACTTATCACACAATTAATTACCAAATTTACAAGTATTTATACTCAAACATTCCTCTACTACTGTTATGGGTGCAAAGCTAAGGATGAGAGCCAGAAACAACAAAATTCCTGTTTACAGGATACTGTTGGCTCAAGCCAGACAACACAGCTACAGACACCTGCAGGCTATGCTTTATTTTTGAGTTGGGCTTCTTTTATCATAAGTTATTAAATGCTTCCAAACCCCAATCTGCTGCAGCTGTTATTTTTTGGAACACCCATATGTACATGCAAGATATTTGCCAAGCATTATCACAAAATCTTTGCATCAGTTGCCTTTCAGGGTCCAAACCCATACAACTGGCAAGACAAATATTCATTTAGCACTCACAGTTTAGCACTTAACCAGATGCTTTAAACCCAGCACATTTCTTTACAATACTCAAGGAGTGTGTGTCCCCTTCAGGTATTTTGATGCAGATACAAAGCACTACATAACCTTGAACAGCCTCTTTCAAGCCCAGGGTTTCTTCAGAGCATAATATTAAAACTGTTTTTTCCACAGAGAGAAAATTGCTTGTGAAAATAAAACAAAGAACTCTTCAAAGCTAAACAGTCAGCTCATTATTGCTGCAGGGACAGAGAGTAGAGTGTGGATATCTTTTTAAAGGTATTCCTCCAGGATGCATGAAATACATCAGGTAATTTGAGAGCAAATCTGTCAGATCTAGATTTCACAGGACTAAAAAAATCTGGTATATAAGATGTCCACAGAGACAGCAAATGCAAACCACAGACCAGATTTGTAACTGATGCTGGCTTGCATTGAAATTTGGTCATTCAAATTACATCACCAAAGTCCTAATTTAAACAAATTGTATACAATTTAAACACATTGTATACAAAATAAAGTTCAATAATGAGTGCCCATCACAAGCTTTTAGCATCTCTAACTTAATTTTTGATACAAGCCACTTTTTTTTTCCCTGAGAATCTAAAATCTACTCCATGCCTTCTATCTAAATATTTCTCTCTCAAACCACCAGTGAACTAGGGTCTTCTAATAAAAGACAGGGGATAAAGGCTGATATCTTTGTTGTTGTGAGCAGAGAACTACAATAGTGCATTGATGAATAAAATGTGAATAATTGTAAGTAAAAGTTTTGAGTAAAATGTTACAGCCAAAGTACTGGGTTTCTCTTTTTTTCTTTTTGGATCAAGCCCTCCAGTGTTTCCCTCACTGTTACTTTATGAAGTAATTATAGCCTTTAGCATTTCATTCTTCGTAATTCTGCCTAAAATCAGAAATTACAAGATCAACACTAATTAATTTCTTGAATTGCAATTGTGTTTTACACCTGGCACTGTGTGAAGGACAAGTGCAATAGGTAAAGCACCTTTGAATCAAGTGATTTTCAGAGTGTTTATGTTTTAAGTAAGGAGGAAATGCCTTCACAAAACACGTGGTAATTTATCCAAGCTCTTGGCTGACAGACAGTACATAACTATCAGACTGAAGGCATTTCTGTTACATGAGCTTGACAAAAATTACACAACATCACCTCTGTGTTGCCAAATGCAGAGCAGTCAGTTACCAGGCAGTGAGATTATTTAGAAGATGGCATTATGGAAGGAGATCAAGTAGTTAGATATCTTCTAGGAACATCATCAATCTTATGCTAACTTTCCATTAAAATCATAAACATGGCATCCTAATGGGTTTCCTAGGCAAGGAATTTGGACTCTCAGGGATGCACAGGGTGGGATTGTTGGGGTGTCTGGGCAGGGCCAGGAGTGGGACTGGATGATCCTGGTGGGTCCCTTCCAGTTTAGGACATTCTGCACTTGGGGACAAAGAAAAATGAGGTTTGAGATTCTGGGAACTCATCTTTTCCTCTCATAAAAACATCCCCAAGCACATGCTGTCCTGAGAAGGATTTACTCTGCCAGGGATTCACAAGTTGGTGCTAAGGACAAGTAAAGGTTTTGCTGTCAGGGGACAGGACCTGCAGTATAACAGACCTCAGACACAAAAATATTATAGAGGATTATTTCATTCAATTACTTTTCAGCATAAAAAACAAACTTATAATTTAGTTGGGGTTTTTATATTTTATCCTAAAAAGTACTCCACTCAGGCAGCGATTCACTGCTTCAATGACTGATTACAGAAATCAACCTGTTCACAAGATGTACATGCAAAAATACTGCAGAGAAATTTGGCATTTTGAAAACTTATGACTAATTTTACTTCTTAGCTGAAGCATAACATTAGGACTGCCATCAAAGGCTAAGAACATATGTTATTTGATGTCTTAGATGAATCATGCTATGCACTAGATGTTCTGAAGTCTCATTTTTAAGAGGATCATCAGAGTGAAGCTCTTAATACACTGCTTTAGTCTGTCAAGGTCTCTAATACCTCCAGCCAGACAGCCTGATATGCCTCAAGGTAGATGTCCCTTGTTGTCACACAATCCAGCACATGGAGCATGGCAATGAGGGTGTGGAAAACTGACAGCCATGAGGTGTCCCCTGCTGCCATTCCCCCAAAGTCTGATTATCCCAGGGCCCAGGCACAGCTGATGATGGCAGTGCCACAGCACGGGGCCTTGGGCAGCCCTCTCCAAGGTCACTCTGCCTTTATTGTTGCCTTTAAGCACAAATGCAATTAGTGCCCAGCATGGCCAGGCTTCTGCAGTCCCCTAATAGAAGGCACTAAATGGGGAATCACAAAATGCAATGATCCTTACACCTGCAAACAGACAGCACTTCTGTGCTGCTCTCTACAACTTCAAATATCACTTTCAGCATTACTGTGAAAACAAGGAATAAATACTTGAGGCAAAGATCGCTCAAAATTGCACCTCCCTGAAATCCCTAACCCTAAGAATAAGAGTTTGCACACTTATTGTTGCTGCCTGACAGTGAATCAGGACTCTGTGACTCCAATATCAGAAGGCTTGATATGATTTATTAAAATGACTCCATTGTTCACATGGCTACATGTGCCCAGGTACAGAGCTTAGATGCTTTGCTTCTCATGGTCAGTACAAGAATGCCAGAATGCTTAGAATTCACTGATAACAACTGTCCACAGTAGCCACTTGCTAGGATTATAATCAGCACTAAACCAATGTTTAACAACACCTGTACTTGCTCCCCCTGGGGCTATCAGTAAATAGCAACAGTGAAATATGTCACAACTAAACCAGGAGAGATTTCAAAAAACATCTCAGAAGAAAGAATAAAACATAGATAGAAGTCCTCAGAAAGAACTTGAAGCTATTTTGTTCAAGCCACAGAAGTGCTCAAGAGGAAGAGAGGAGCCTGTGAAACTCTGGATGCAGAACCTCACTAATTGGTTTACGAGTGTCAAAACAGCACAGGAAAGGAACAGCACAGAACCACTGCTTCAGCTTCCACACGTGTTCCTCTGCTCAGTGAAAGGATGAGGAAGTTTGCAGTCACGATGTCCCTGAGCACATTTGAGACAAACTGCCAGACAGTGCTACCATCTAATGAAACTAAAAAACAGCCAGGTCAGAGGTTGTGTTTGGTCTACCGCTGGTAGCACAGCGAGGTCATTATAAAAAGCAATATCAAAGCATTCATCTTGCTATTACTTACTTGGACACTGTGTTCCCCAGTTTTATCCCTTTGAAGAAGTGTTCTGTTAATTTTCAGGCACTTGTAGTCCCCAAATTAAACTCGCTTCCAAGCTCTTTCTTCCCTTATGACACTTTAGAGAAGAGTGGCTTTTTCCCTTTTGAGATGGTGGCAGCCAGCAATCTGCTGCCATGCCTGATTAGGTACCCAGTGACCAACAGTGTGAGGCTTCAGCTTTGCTGTGACAAGGGACTTCATCCTCAGCAAAGTACAACCAAAAGGCTTCTAAACACTTGATTTAGAAAATGGTGAGATGAACCTAACCTTTTTTTTTTTTCTTTCCTTACACAACTCCTACTCCTTTTGGGGGGTTAAACTCATTCCATTTAAGTCTCACTTTTCATATTTTATATAACATGCTCTCAAGTTAGAGAAAACTGCACAGGTCAGTCTGCTATAAGAAAGTACAAATACAACAAAAAATGGAAAGGGCATGCAAGGGTAATATATGGTTAAGATATGGGAGTTCACAGCTTAAGTATCCAAAGGTTACGTCAAAATCTAGAAAACACATTAAGGGGATTGCACAAGGTGTGAAGAAAACAACATCCTTTATGTGTACTAACAATTATTTTAACTTTTACTTTGCATATTTTCAACTGTGAGAGCCTCTGCAGCAATAACAGAAACAAATGACAAAGTGACTGAAAGAAAGGAAAGCTTTGTTTGTACCTCTGTTTCTTCCTATAAAAAGGAAGCCCCAAAACTTAAGGTGGAACTCTTAGCATAACTAAATGGCAGTAAGGTACTGCACATGTGAAGAAAAACACTGAGCTGAGTCCCTCCACCAAGATGAGAACATCAGAAGGAATCAAACAGCCAAATGTTATCAAAAGCATGTGCTGTATTGCATCAGTGTTTACAATTTAGATAATACATTGTTAGCCAATCAAAGGATTTTTTGGTTATTCAAAACATGAATCCAAGTGAAAACCAAACAATTCTGTAGTACTTAATAAAATTCAAATACTAGAAGTAGAATTAATTCCCCTACAAATCATCTTTGACCACCTGTGGTTTATAAGCCACAACCCCTGAAATAAAGGGAATATGAGTAAAGACATTAAGGGCTGTTTCTTTAGATAGTAAATTATTTTAAGCCTTACTACGTACAAAATATGGTATGTTTATAGATAGATAGATAGATAGATATACACACCAAATTGTAGCATCCTATTGTCACTGTATGTGAGGTTATGTTCACCAGAAACAGGTCTTGCCTCAAACTAATGCAGGCCCATCTCCAGCAGAGCTTCTCACAGTTTGTAAAATGTGTTCTTGTGTTCAAGTGTGAGGAAATACAGTATTTAGTCTCTACCAGCCAAGAATTTGTTTCATTTCTTTTTAATGTCTTTTTAAAATATATATATATTTAAAATATAGACCTCTAACTGTGTCTATCTCTAGACTGCAGCATCACTGTGGTTTATGCACTGTCAAACTTTACTTCTTGTATCACAAATATTCCAGCTAAATACACAAATTTGTAGTGAAAAGTAAAAACAAAATTCTTGTGCAAGAACCTTTGTGCAAACTCTGAGCACAATCCAGGGGACAGCACAGAGTCAGAACAGTGTGGGTCAGTTTGGATATTCCCACCTCAGGATTTCTGAGAGCAGGAGGAAAGAGCAGTATTTTGCCTCTTTGTCCTGCAAAATAGCTGAAGCCTGATGTGCAAAGAGAATGAGAGATTGTGTAAATCCACGTGGTGTTAGACTAACAATCTGGAAAGTCTAATATACCTGATCCATTAGTGCAGGTATAGAGGAATAATGATGAGGACAATTCCAGAAGAAATTAAACAGCACCATCACTCCTTCCAACACTGAGGAAAAATGCCATTTTAATGTAGGTATTCATATAAAAATGAATTTTAAAAGGAAAACAAATTCAAGTAAAGAAATGCTGTGATTTTTTCAAGTACTGACCAGCAAATGCCACAATTCTTAGTAACCAAAACATAAAATGCTCTTCCTTCTCAAGCTGTGTTTTCATTGCATACAAAGTTTGTTTGTCAGGAAAAAAAAAATTTAATGATGTATTGAATGCAAAAAAACTTCACCACTAAAGGACTTGCCATTATTTTAGAATATATGTCATTAAGTGTATTTTTAATGACACACCCAGTTGTGCATTACCCTGTGTGAGCACACTTGGAAACACACAGCTTGCCTTCCTCCACAATCCAGAGTTACTGGTTCAGGGAAAAACACAATCCCTGGGCTGGGTTTACTTGCAAATTAAGGAATTGGGGCTAAAAAAAAAAGCCAAAATGAAATGTACTTTTAATTAATTAGTAACACCTAAATCCACTGAAGTAGGTTACTTCAGTGAACTAAAGGAACTGTGGGATTGCACAAGTAGCCAATGTATACTCCTAAAATCATTGATACCTTACTCCATTACCATGTATTAATGCAAAAATAACAAAGTGAAAATTTTATATTGCTCTCTATGTAAAAGACACATCTCACTCCTTTTAATAGGGAAAAAAAAGCAATTAACCTTGCATGAACAAAGTGTTGGGTTTGAAACACTGGGGGGAAAAAAAATGTTTTCAGCCTGTGATGCTGGGATATGTTTCTCAGTAGTATCTGTAAGGCTCACTGGAACCACTTATTAAGATAGAAAGATTTTCAAAAGGTGAAATAAAAAGAAAAAAACCACATAGTCAACAGGCTTCTAAGTTTCCATGTAGATTAGTGCAGGGAATAAAAAGTGCATTTAAATAAAAAATAATAGTATTTAAAGATCTCATAAAAGGATATTACGTTTTCCTTGTTAAAACCCAAAATTCTCGAATTATCCACCTGTCTTTCATTGTACGAAACAAGCCTACAAATATTTTATTGTAAAAATAAACTTTCTGGTGCTTCCAAGCTCCCTTTGTGTGAGAGCTGCAGCTGTCCCCATTTGTGCAATGCAAGAACAGGGGTCAGTGCCCCACTGCATCCACTGCCCTGGTACAGCCTTACATGTGTGGGCACTGCACAGGGCAGGAAAAGGGCACATTCCTGAGTCATTCCATCTGCCCAGCTCCCACACACAAACCTCAGAGCCTGCAGGCTCCTTTTAAGGCTGATGTTCAAACCTTACACAGAGCAGCCACCATAACCTGCTAAAGGTGAAGCCCACATTTCACCACAGCTATGGGATTTTTCCCCCAGCACGTAGCCAGGCATTAAAATTGCACTTCCATTGACATCATAAGTGCTCAGGCTCTCCGAGTGGCACGTAATGACTCCTCTGGGGCTGTTAGCACACGGGTGGAAGTCTGAGAGACACTTCATTGACACTGAAACAGCTCCAGTGCCTGCAGTGTGATGGTAATGACTCCTCTGGGGCTGTTACAGCGTCACCAGAAATATGAAACCCTTCCATTGATGTTACAAAAGCATTTACACTGCTATCAGAAGTAAAACCCCAGGAATGTAGCAATAAAAAAAAAAAAAGAAGTTATTAAGCTAAAAAAACCCAAAAGCTCAAGTGCTCAAGGAAGTATTTTCAGCAGACCTGTGTGTTTGTTTCAGCTTCACTGAAACATATTCATACATGAAAATACTGCCAGAAACCCAACAAATACATCTGCCCCCTCACAGATAAGACATCAGCAGGCAATGATGAAAGGAGTGCCTAAAACTGCTCCCCATCCTGAAACTATAACTGGTACAGGGCCCTTTATGAATTGTACTTATAATAAACTTTGCCTTTACAGTACTTCTGTAGCAATAAAAATGTTAACTAATGCTTCATAACTTCTCAAGAAAAGGAATGAATGGTTAGGAGTCGAAATAAGTGATATTCAGTCCGTGGTATTTCATTATTTACTTGGATTGTTTGGCAAACAACTGTTAAAAAATGTACATTCTGCAGTCCTAACCTTCAAAAAATAATGCTCATGGGAGAGCTGCTAATCTATTGAATTTATTATCTGAGGTCACAAACTAATTGTCAATCCATGTGCAATTTCTTGAACTAAAGTAACAAATCCAATTAGCTTTCCCCAGTTACATATAACTGACAACAACTTACAATTATAATACTATTGTAAACCATGAACAAGGGGGTTTTTGTGTGTAGCATTTTTAAAAAACAACTTCATGTTTTTCTCTTAACCACTTCATGGGTTCAATTTTTCTGTTAAAAAAGTCCCCTTGAATAGATTCTCCAAGGACTGCTTTTGTGTTTGGTACAGAGTCACCAGGGCCACAGACCAAGTGTTGAGGGCCCATGTTCTATAACCTAGAAATCCACCAGGAAAAGTTTAGGAAAACCCACAACAGACAAACACAAGTTAAAAAAAAATTAATTATTAACTAAAAGCAACAGGAAGGTTATAGCACATGTATATTGGTATGATGCAATACTTAGAAACCAACTTCCCCAGAAGAAATAAATCCATCAAGACAGACTTTTCCCTGCAGCAGAAACTCAAGACAGGAAAGAAGGGGGAAAAAAAATAAACTCAAACCAACAAAACACCAAATCAACCAACCAACTCCACTAGCTCTAAAGGAATTACCAGCAAAGATTAGATTAGAAGCCCATCAAGTCCTTGCTCTTATCAAGAAGCTTCACTTGTGGGACAGGTGGGGTCAAGACAATTCAGGAAAAAAACCTGAGAGAAGGAAAATCAATTTGCAGTTTGTGGAAACAGGGACTGCTTGAGATACTGAACATGTGTACTGCTCTGAAACTCGCTGGGTACAGGAATCCACATATTGAGTAAATATCATGATAGGTAACAGGAAAGGGAAAGCCAAAGTTTCTAAACAGGTGTAAGGAAAAAAAAACCAACACGAGGAAACATTTCCCAACATCTCCAGAGTAGAAGGAGGAAAAGAAGGATTGCAACTGGCCAGTTCTGTGTATCCTTAAGGCATATTTATGGGCAGGAGGCCAAAAATTGCAGAATTCTGTGTGTTTCAGTAGCTGTGGAAAATATTTTCTTTCTGTTACTGATACTAAGTGTTTACGCTGATGTGCAGAGTGAAAAGCTGCTGAAAAATGCCTCACCAATTCAGCAAAGCCTTTAACAAGCCTGTGGGTTCAGTGAAGGTTTTTAACACATGCCTAACTTTAGCAGTCCCCAGACTTGACAGAAACCAACGTGCCTTTAGTAGGCAACAAAGGAAAAAGCAAGTTCCCTGACAGGAACGGGCCTGGAGCTTTGTCTGCAGCAGATGCCAGCTCCAGCACTCCCACACCTGCCCAAAGCACACAGCTCAGCTTTGAAACATGCAGTCAGGTCGGAAACAGCGAGAGCTGTCTCCAAAGTGTATCCTTACATCCCTGGGAAGTGCACATCCTCCCCAGAACCGGCACCTCTCCAGCCCAGCCCTTGGGGCACTGCAGCAGCGCCTCTCCCAGGGATGGGACATGGTGGGACCGGGGACAGGGCAGGGCCAGTGCCACAGTCGGGATTTCCCATGGAATTCCCTACAATCAACAGCCCTGCCCCTGAAACCAGCCAAGCAGCCAGCCCGTGTCACCGTGTTGTTATAGATGATTAAGTCAAATTCGTGTTTTTAGAAATAGAAGTACTAGAGTGTTGGTATTAAAACAAAATTACAAAAGCCAAAGAAAGCCTGAAACTCTAACAGGGACTACTTGCTGGGTTTCTGGCACACATCTGGGTGGGACACACACTAAAAAAGGGAATTAACAAGAGAAAACCTTCGGCTTGGCAGGGTAAAACAACCCATCTGAACCTAATAAAGAGGGGACAGAGGTGAGATAATAATCAGGAGCCGAAACTCAGGGGCCATTGGAACCAGTCCCACAAAAAGAAAAGGCATTTCCCAGAGTTAGACAATGAGTATAGAAAAGGGTGGCACACCCGATACAGGGTGGGGGTATGAATATGGATGCCTTTTCCCGTAAAAATTAAACATTGGCGACACCACTGATCAACCACGTATCACCCCACCTCGGCCAGCTATCAAAGGTTCCAGGAAAACCAGGAAAGACTCCAGCGACGATCGTCACTGGCCACCGACTCTGAAAGGAGAAGACATCAAGCAGCCAGGAAGCCCTTTGTCCAGCTGTGGACCAAGAAAAGAAACCTACTAAATATGGACAGAATCGGGGAATCTCAGCCTCAGGCAGAAAAACCTGTATAAAACCAAGGGACACTGAGGCGGTGATTGTGACACTGAGAGGCTTGTCACGATAGAGGGCAAGCGAGGTGTCACCCAGGATCCATCCTGTTTCTCAGGGCTACCCGTGACTGTAACGTGGTCACGAAATAAAACTCATCATTTTTATTAATTATTAATTTGGCTATATTGGACTGTTCATTTATAACAGTGTCACCGTGTCACCTGCCGTGCAGGGGCTGAGCACAGCGCCTTCCCCTCCGGCCGCAGCTTCCCGCGCTGGCCCCGTCCCTCCGCCTGCACAGCCCGTGCCAGTGCCACTGCCCCAGCCACAGCCTGCACAGGGGTCCCAGGACGAGCTGCTGAGCTGCCACACGTCCCCACCAGCCTGTGCCTTCCAGAAAGTTCCGGGCAGAGCAGTGTGCTGCCGTGCGCCACAAGAACGCCGGGAGCATTAAGCCTGTGACACGCTAACTGGAATCTTGCCTACAGACAGGGAACTTAAAGGCTGCACCTTCACTAATATATAATTCACGCAAATTAAAGCCGTGCTGTTCTCTGTCACCCTCTTTGCTAGGGAGCCTGCAAACAGATGACACAGAACAGGTCACAATTTTAGTAACGACAAAGGGTGAGATGTTGCAGTACATGCTGCTCTGTGGCCAGCGTGAATCCAGTTCTAAATAAGAAATCCAGCCCAGCTCCATAAACCAGCCCCTGGGCTGACTGACAGAGGTTCCCAAGGTGTTTTAGGCAGCACCCAGGAAAGAGAGCAGCTTTACCTGCCACCCTCACACCGACCAGGCCGTGCCAACACGGAGCAGCTGGGCCCTGGTTTCAGCCATCCCTGCCATGCTGGGACTGAGCTCATCCAGCACCTGCGGCACTTTGCTGCAGCCAGCTCCTCCCTTTCCCAGGAGAAACCGCTCCAGGTGCCAGCTCTGCTGAGCAGAAACGATCTCCAGGTGGCCCTGGTGGCTCTCCAGTGCGATATGGCAGGGATGGGGCACACCTGTCCCCTGTGGGAGCTGTGTTCTGTTCCGTGGGAGCTGCGTGCTTCGTGGCCTTCTCCTGCATGAAGCTTAAAGCCAGGACTCTGGTTTGGGATGTCATTTGTACGTGGAAGTGATGGGAAACCTTGTTTAGTCAAGTATTGTGTGTTTAATGAAATTCTGGATGTAGACTTAGAGATGGAGTTGGGTTCCTGCAAAAAGAGAAGAAAGATCTCAAACTCTCCATTTTTAACTAGGAAGGTTGGACGTTCAGAGTAAATTCTAAGCCTACTGTAGACTTGCTCTCATTGTATATGTCATTATACACTTTTAAAAGCTCAGAAACTGTCTTAAAATGAGTGAGTTGTTCTGCATTAGATCCATGGGAACATTTAATGGTTTAATAATTTAGATACTTGGAAAATTAGCAAATTGGGAAAAAGATAAATGCTTTTGTTACTGGTATCATTAATACTGATGGAATGGAAGAGGTGGAATTTCTTTTGATGCTCCATACTTGGGTATGGATACAGTGCATTGCAGGGACAGGACACAGGGCTGCCTGGATAGTACAAATTTATTCCCTATTGTTTGTTGTCATAAACTGGACACTTCACTATCACTGCTGTGCTGTGAGTAAATTTTAACTTGACATTCCTGACCAGGGCATTGCAAACTGCCAGGTATAAGTTATGTTTACCAGTGTATGCCTTGTATAATATTCACACTGGCTTTAGATGAGTTTTGAAGAGGGTATTTTTATTTATTTATTATTATTTTTATTTTCAAGATGGATGTAGCTCAGTGGGTTGCATTTGATAGCAGGTGTTATCTTAAATAAAATACCATGATAATAAAACAGTTGTGTGGCAACAGTGAACTTAGCATATTGAGTGATCTATAAAAATCTTGTAGGGATATAGGTTGTATGTTGCAGAAAATTAAATAATCAGTTGCAGTTACACAATGGCAAAAAATCTCCAGCTTTAAGTGTGTTAGTTTGATGTTTCAAAACTGCCTGGTCTTCTTCCATATACGCTAGGACATAGAATATTAAACCTTTAAATATTAAAGCTTGTGGCTTTCATTCATCTGTTCGCTAATGCTGCCATAGTCGAATATTTGAAAATGAAAAAGCTTCATATTAATCTGCTTAGGCTGTTAGAACAACAATCTGCTGAAAAAACTTGATTAGTTCTTCATATTGTTGTCCTCCCCTGATATTTTTTTTTTCTTTATCCTGCACTAGTTTCTCCTAGCGTTTAGAGTTTTATTTAAGACTTACACGGTAGCACCGTTGTCCTGTTAATTCAGGGCAGCTCCTTTGGGCTCTTGCTGCAACGCTTTCATTACTCTGCCTATTTATTTATATATTTATTTAGTTATATATTTATTTATTTTTATTTATATATAAAATTTTATATCCATATAAAAATTTTTTTTATGTATGTAAAATGTCATACATGTATATAATTTTCAGGCACAAAACAAGCTTGAACACAGCAGGTGAAGCAGTGGAATGAGGCAAACACTGGCAGGTTTAGAGCTGTCATTGCTGCGTTTGCCATGCAGAGATGAAGACGTGCCATCCCCCAGCACAAGTCTGGGAGCCTCTGCCAGCTGGCTGCCTGCCCTAACCTCAGGGAATTGTAATAAATGATGCCTGAGCAAATGGGCACCATCTGGGTAAAGCTCAAGTGAGCTTGTCTGGACAAGGCTCCAGGGTCATGTAAATGAAATGGACTTTAATGTTAAGATGCATCTGTGAACGAACAATTCCTCCTTCTATAAATCTGGCTGGATCCAGTGCAGGTGCAGAGAGCTGGCAGTATTTATAGACTACCTAGAATTGATAGGTTTTTAAAGATGCCCGATGTTTGCATGTGCAAACAGCTAACTCTGATTCCTTGTCTTTCACAGCAGCCTTGAAAACACAAAGTCAGCCTTGGAAAGAAGTGAAAAGGAAAGGGGCATGGAGCAGCCACAGAAGTGATGCCTTCATCTGGGTTTATTCATACCTGTTGAATCTCCATGATTTTTACCAGCACAAAGACCAGTGCTTTGCTACAGAAGTGGTACACTTGGTAGGACTTTCAGATTTTTGTGCCAAACACAAGTCCTGCACTTACAATAGCAGGTGAGAAGAAAGTGTAGCTCTAGCAGCTACAACATAATCCATCATTCAAGGCCTTCTGTTCTCAACTCCTTGCTGTGGTTGACTCCAGATTTAGTTTTTTTTTGCTTCTGATTGTTGTTATACAGTATTTTAGTTTTCTCAAGCCATTTGTGTTTTAATAAGATACGGGAGGATTTGTATTTTTTGATCTTGTTCACTAATAGCTTTCAGAAGTTAGTTAATAATTTTGAATTTAAAATAAGTTGTGATTCTTCGCATGTTCAGTTACTTTGCTTGTTATATTTTTCTCCAGCCTGTGCTTGATGGTAAATGTACCTTTGAAAGAACTGCTTTATACATCTGTGTATCCCTTGGAAGTTTGGGAATCTTGGCCCTTATAGCTGTAGTTCTGAGTCCTTGCATGACCTATTTTCTATACAAAGCCATTAGTCCTGGCACAAGTTGCCACTAATATGGGTATTTTTCATTTGTAATTTTGTCTTTATCCATAAATATGTTGTATATGCCAGTGCTGCATGTTTCTGAAAAACATCCCCAAAACTTCATCTGTATAGCATTCAAATTTCATAAAACTCCACACGGTGAAGACAGCTGTAAGTCAATGTTGTCAATTATGGATGATTCAAGTATTACAGCCTTTCTTAAAAATATGAAAGAACTTTCAATTCCTAGTTCACAGTTTTATACTGAAACTTCTCTGACAGGTTCTGACAGCACAGTGACAACCACGATCAGCCTGAGGATCCCAGCCCATCACACACACACATGCCAGAAGGATTTCTATTTATGCTTTTCCTTTATTTTTAAAGGCCTTTACACCTGCACTGGAGGTTAGCTTGGTGTGTCTGTCCAGGAAGAGAGGATATTCTGTTTCTGCTGAGTGCTGTGAGTGTTCTATCTGATGTACCCACTGCCTCAGCTGCTCTGGCAATGTGCAGCCCCTTTTTGCCCACAGGGCTGAGCCACAGGAGAAGGCTCTGGGGGCTCACAGGCAGCGAATCCTCCAGCTGAGACACAGGGATCACCCTGTCCATGGAGCTGAAACATGAGGATGACCCTTTCCATGGAGCTGAAACAGAGGGATTACCCTTTCCATAGAGCTTAAACAGAGAGATCTCCCTTTCCATGGAGCTGAAACATGGGGATCTTCCTTTCCATGGAGCTGAAACATGGGGATCTTCCTTTCCATGGAGCTGAAACATGGGGATCTTCCTTTCCATGGAGCTGAAACAGAGGGATCTTCCTTTCCATGGAGCTGAAACAGAGGGATCACCCTTTCTATGGAGCTGAGACACAGGGATCACCCTTTCCATGGAGCTGAAACACAGGGATCTCCCTGTCCATGGAGCCAGTGGGAGCTGTGCTAAGCTGCTCAGTTGGAAGTCATTCTGCATCTTGCCAGNAGTTTCTCCTAGCGTTTAGAGTTTTATTTAAGACTTACACGGTAGCACCGTTGTCCTGTTAATTCAGGGCAGCTCCTTTGGGCTCTTGCTGCAACGCTTTCATTACTCTGCCTATTTATTTATATATTTATTTAGTTATATATTTATTTATTTTTATTTATATATAAAATTTTATATCCATATAAAAATTTTTTTTATGTATGTAAAATGTCATACATGTATATAATTTTCAGGCACAAAACAAGCTTGAACACAGCAGGTGAAGCAGTGGAATGAGGCAAACACTGGCAGGTTTAGAGCTGTCATTGCTGCGTTTGCCATGCAGAGATGAAGACGTGCCATCCCCCAGCACAAGTCTGGGAGCCTCTGCCAGCTGGCTGCCTGCCCTAACCTCAGGGAATTGTAATAAATGATGCCTGAGCAAATGGGCACCATCTGGGTAAAGCTCAAGTGAGCTTGTCTGGACAAGGCTCCAGGGTCATGTAAATGAAATGGACTTTAATGTTAAGATGCATCTGTGAACGAACAATTCCTCCTTCTATAAATCTGGCTGGATCCAGTGCAGGTGCAGAGAGCTGGCAGTATTTATAGACTACCTAGAATTGATAGGTTTTTAAAGATGCCCGATGTTTGCATGTGCAAACAGCTAACTCTGATTCCTTGTCTTTCACAGCAGCCTTGAAAACACAAAGTCAGCCTTGGAAAGAAGTGAAAAGGAAAGGGGCATGGAGCAGCCACAGAAGTGATGCCTTCATCTGGGTTTATTCATACCTGTTGAATCTCCATGATTTTTACCAGCACAAAGACCAGTGCTTTGCTACAGAAGTGGTACACTTGGTAGGACTTTCAGATTTTTGTGCCAAACACAAGTCCTGCACTTACAATAGCAGGTGAGAAGAAAGTGTAGCTCTAGCAGCTACAACATAATCCATCATTCAAGGCCTTCTGTTCTCAACTCCTTGCTGTGGTTGACTCCAGATTTAGTTTTTTTTTGCTTCTGATTGTTGTTATACAGTATTTTAGTTTTCTCAAGCCATTTGTGTTTTAATAAGATACGGGAGGATTTGTATTTTTTGATCTTGTTCACTAATAGCTTTCAGAAGTTAGTTAATAATTTTGAATTTAAAATAAGTTGTGATTCTTCGCATGTTCAGTTACTTTCCTGTTATATTTTTCTCCAGCCTGTGCTTGATGGTAAATGTACCTTTGAAAGAACTGCTTTATACATCTGTGTATCCCTTGGAAGTTTGGGAATCTTGGCCCTTATAGCTGTAGTTCTGAGTCCTTGCATGACCTTTTTTCTATACAAAGCCATTAGTCCTGGCACAAGTTGCCACTAATATGGGTATTTTTCATTTGTAATTTTGTCTTTATCCATAAATATGTTGTATATGCCAGTGCTGCATGTTTCTGAAAAACATCCCCAAAACTTCATCTGTATAGCATTCAAATTTCATAAAACTCCACACGGTGAAGACAGCTGTAAGTCAATGTTGTCAATTATGGATGATTCAAGTATTACAGCCTTTCTTAAAAATATGAAAGAACTTTCAATTCCTAGTTCACAGTTTCATACTGAAACTTCTCTGACAGGTTCTGACAGCACAGTGACAACCACGATCAGCCTGAGGATCCCAGCCCATCACACACACACATGCCAGAAGGATTTCTATTTATGCTTTTCCTTTATTTTTAAAGGCCTTTACACCTGCACTGGAGGTTAGCTTGGTGTGTCTGTCCAGGAAGAGAGGATATTCTGTTTCTGCTGAGTGCTGTGAGTGTTCTATCTGATGTACCCACTGCCTCAGCTGCTCTGGCAATGTGCAGCCCCTTTTTGCCCACAGGGCTGAGCCACAGGAGAAGGCTCTGGGGGCTCACAGGCAGCGAATCCTCCAGCTGAGACACAGGGATCACCCTGTCCATGGAGCTGAAACATGAGGATGACCCTTTCCATGGAGCTGAAACAGAGGGATTACCCTTTCCATAGAGCTTAAACAGAGAGATCTCCCTTTCCATGGAGCTGAAACATGGGGATCTTCCTTTCCATGGAGCTGAAACATGGGGATCTTCCTTTCCATGGAGCTGAAACATGGGGATCTTCCTTTCCATGGAGCTGAAACAGAGGGATCACCCTTTCTATGGAGCTGAGACACAGGGATCACCCTTTCCATGGAGCTGAAACACAGGGATCTCCCTGTCCATGGAGCCAGTGGGAGCTGTGCTAAGCTGCTCAGTTGGAAGTCATTCTGCATCTTGCCAGATACTGATTTAAAAATCATTCCTTCCAGGGCATCTGGGGTGAAGAATTTGTTTGGGAATTAAGCACATGCCCCTCAAAACTATGCATTTGTTTTAAAAATCCAGTTGCCATAACAACTGTGCAGCACTTTTGCTCTCAAACAAAGCACTTTTTTGTTTATTAGGAAGCTTGCACTCCAGGAGAGCAGCTGATTTACTTTCCCTGAGGAAACACACCATATGACTTACAAAATGTCAGGCACTGAAGAGTACAAACTGGGGCTATGAAACCACATTAGAAATACTATAGCTTATATCTTCTCAGGGTTCTTAACTTTTTTTCTTTTTTTTTCTTAGTAAATGTGAAGATTAAGTCAAAATTTACCATTGACTGTATTGAGTCAATGGCTCTGATAGATTGTAAACTATGAAAGAGTTGAATGCCAGATCTTGGAACCCTCAGGCATCTGTAAATAATTATCACTAAGAAACCTACAGCTGCCACATTTATGTTCTCTACTAAGATGGTTCTGATTGGTAAATACCATGTAGTATTGAGCAGTGTAGTTTGTACCAAGCTGCTGAATTCCACATGCAATAGTTTAAGGATCAGGTTCTTGCCCATTGAAAACTGGGTAAGAGTTGCGATTTTTACCCTCCTCTAGGTTATTTGAGAGAAACTATTTACAAGAGCCTGCAGGGACAGGACACAGGGAATGGCTGCCAGTGCCAGAGGGCAGGGCTGGATGGGATCTTGGGAATTGGGAATTGTTCCCTGGCAGGGTGGGCAGGCCCTGGCACAGGGTGCCCAGAGGATCCCTGGCAGTGCCCAAGGCCAGGCTGGACACTGGGGCTGGGAGCAGCCTGGGACAGGGGAGACAAAAACCTTAGAGAAGTTTTATCTGGAGAGTAAATCAAACCCCTTCCCATAACTGGTTGAAACTGGTTAAAACTGGCAGGACTTATCCTTCTCTTCTAGACTTAAGACCCCACTAGGGGACCATGACAATTGGCATGGAAATGAGTCTATTCCAGCTTTGTGAACCTTAGCATGGGATAGCAGAAGCTGGTGATTAGTTTCTTACATCATCAGTGAAATGTGTGTCAGCACTTTTCTACACATCTATTCTAAGCTTGCTTTGCACCTCCTCATTTCCCTCTAGTCACACTGTCTGCGTAATTTCCACTTGGGTCCCCCTTCAGTCTGTGTTCAGCATAGTACTTTCTTAACCAGGAAAAATAAATTTCCCACAGAGCTTTATTTCTGACAGAAAGCAGTAATCACATTTCTAGAAAGCAAACAGTGTCAGATACTTTTGTTTGACTGAGTCTGAGCAGAATTAGACTTGCATGTGTTATTTATAAAATAATATCCAGACATAACAAATGCAGAAGGTAGCAGTGACATTGACATCTGAAGGCATGAGGATGCCTGATTTGCAATGATTGGAATGTCTTTATTGGGTTGCAGAGGCTTCAGAAGGCTTCAAGTCTGCATTCCTAATAAATTTAATTACCTGAAGATCAGAAGTTAAGCGCTGCTCATGTTTGCCTCAGAAGTCACTTGGCACTTGGACTGCATCTTTGCCAACACTTAAAATTCCCAGTGTGGTTCAAAGGGATGAGTCTCATCAGGGTGTGCACCCTGTGTGTCCCTCACCCAGAGAGCAAATACCTGTTTGTGCCTTTGGCTCCATTTGTTTAATTGACAGTCATTAAATGTAGTGACTCTGTTACTTGGGAGAGCTATTGTGCTCCTCACACATGCTAATTTAATAACTGTGGCCGCTCATGTTTTCATATTAATTTGTTGTTAGAACTTTACTGAGTTGGGGTGGAGCTCTCTTCCTCATATGTTTTTTGGGAGCACAGTAGGACCATTGCTCTTATGTATGAAAGCAAATTATTACCTGCAGTCTGTATTGTGCAGTAATCCACCAAAATACCCACCTCAAATTACCCCAAAATTCATCTTTCCCTGCACATAGGTGCTACAGAATTGTATCTCTTCTTGCAGCACACTACAATATCTGCACTTCTGTTTTTTAGTCCATGAACTATGGACTGGGAGGGACTGAATGGGACATGTAAAAGAGAGGAAATTTTTGGGAGTATTTCATTTTCAGGGAAGAAATATCTTGTTAAGTATCACAAATGAGCAGACACCAAAACCTGGGAATCTGATGGCCTCATGCAGAGATATCACACAAGATCATGAAGCATTTAAAAATTCAATTTTATAATGCATATATTTTGAAAAAATCCATCATGCAATATTTTGTTTGAGTAGAGAAATACATATTTAGCAGTTAATAATCTATTCAGACAAACCAGAGTGTCAGTAAGGAAAATTTTATTCACTTCAAACACAATTTTAAAATTTGGTGGGGCTTAATTATTACATTTCTATGTGTGCCATCTCCCTAAATTGAAAAGGTGCATTACTTTCAGTCTCCTAATGAAAATGGCTCTCAGCAATAAACACCCAACACTACTTCCAGCTTGTTTAGTGTTTCAGTTAATAATGTGTACTATTACAAAAGCAATAAAGACCCAAAAGCCTAAATGTGTGTTGTGGAAATGAAAGGAAAATTCAACAGTAGTTTTAATGAATCTCTAGGAACTAAAATTTGGAAACTAAAATTTTGAATTACCTGGCTGTGGGTCATTTTTTTTCTCAAGATTATTGATGCAAATAGAAGTCAGGCTTCTGTAATTTGCAAATTGAATATTCTTCTCCAGAAATGTCAGCCACTGGTGGATTACACCAGTGCAGGGACAGGAGCTGGACTTGGATGATCCTTCTGTGTCCCTTCCAGCTCAGGTTATTCCATGATTCCATGGTTAAGAGTTATCTTCCAATGAAGGTGCAAAACCAAATCAAAATCCAGTATTTCTGTGATTTCCAGTAGACCAGAGATTGCTAAAACACAATGTGAATAATTATGGGTGCAGATTCCAGAGACATATTATCACCATTCATTTTGTGTGTGGAGAAAAGAGAAAATAGATTTTACAATTTCAATACATGTGGGTGTTTTCTTCCTTGCATATCTTAAAAGTAAATGATGGGGGGTTTTTGTTTGTTTGGGTTTATTTTTGTTTTGTTTTACATTCTATAAGAAACAATTTAAGTTCTTTGAACTCAGGAAAAAATAAATTATATTCAGTATCAAATTGTGTCTTGAGAGATAGAGCTATTGCTATTAAAAATCAAGACAGGCAGTATAAAAAAAGTGTCTGATTGCTTTCTTAGCAATTCCATTGTTTTCTTTCTGCTTTCAGAAAATTGTCTTGAGATTGGATTTCCCCCTATTCCCCTATACAGTAGCATGCAATATAAAGCTGAGGGGTTTTTTTTGTTTCAAATACATTTTCTTTTTGGTTCTAAGAAGGCTTATTACAACACAGAAGCATTTCACCTTTAGAGCAGGTGAAGAAGGGTGCCCAGCTTCTGGACTTAAACAAAACATTTCATTTTCACTCACATAAATAGTATTTTATATATCTTCTATTCAGATGATGGGGCCATCTAATTTCTTCACATTAAAAAAAAAACCCTGTATTCCCTGTGTTATGGCTCTCAGTATATTAGCACTGAGTATTCTCTTGCTGAGGAAACAAGAAATGTTACTTTTTTATTGAACTTAAAACCTTCAAGATGAGAAGAACATCTGTTTCAGCAATGGATCCTCAGGATAGTGAGGATTCTGTGCTCACCTTGTCCTCAGTGCCTGTTGGAAGTGTGGAGCCTCTGTGAACTTCTCCCAGTACAGTTAATTAGGTTTAAAGCAACATAATCAGCCTCTGCAATTAGTTATAAGCAAGTTGATGTGGAACTCCCTGTATTTGTCTGCTCTACTTCAAATGCAAAGGGCAATGATTTAAACATTGGAATAAAAATCTGATTAGGACCTTATGCTGCAAGAAATTTCTCGATGTGATAGATGAGATGAAATTTCATAGCATTTAACAGGATTTGAGCAACACCCTGGGGTAGTGGAAGGTGGCCCTGCACAAGACAGGGATTGGAATGAGATGAGCTTTAAGGTCTCTTCCAGTCCAAACCACTCTGTGACTCTGTGATCTATTGTACCTCATACTAATTAAACCCAACTATGTTAAGAAATATTGACATCTGTTCCCTTGTTCTTAAGTTGCTCATTTGAGTGAAAAATAAGTGATTTTCTCTTTTATCAGTTAAGAGCTAAAGCAGGCGAGTATAATCATGGACATGAATTGGGATGGCAGAGTTTAAGGTTTTGAACAGCAAGATTTTTTGTGTGGTCTTTGGCATTTTGGATGGAAACAGAAATATAGTCTCTAATGACTGTGAGTACCACTAACACCAGCAATATCACAAGCTACAAAATACATTTAATTAAGAGTGTTACCCAACTATTCGAGCTGATTGTCCTGGTTAAGCAAGCCCTGATTTTGATAGTAGGGTAACCTGGTAACTCTCATCTCAGTGTGGCAATTTAATACAAGGAAGCTTGTTTAAAATGGGATCTGCAACTTATTCTGAGCCTCTGTAACAGCTGGGGGGGTTCTGTTTAACAACTGGGCTGAGTGACTTCTATATTAATACTAAAGACATGAGATTATACCATTGAAAAAGAAAGAAAAAACTTCAGTAACCTAGCAAATGTAAAAAAAAAAAAAATCCCCCAGTCTTGCCTCTCTTATTCCAGTGCACCTGCTTATTTTTACCTTGTATCCACATGAGAACAGAGAGTATCTTCAATCAGAAGGTGTAAAGTCAAATGAACTTTTAACTTCCAAGTTAAAAGAAAGGGTTCCTTTTTTTCCTTTTTAACTTTTCTCTAGCTTTTAGTGCTAATTTGCAGCTGGCATTGTTGGATAATGTTGTAATGCCTGTGTGCTTCTTGTTAGTCCTGCTCTAAAAGTGGCAATCTTAAATGTTATGTAAATAATTTCAATTTCAAAGGCACAGGAAAACAGTAACAGAGCTGTTTCAGTGACAGGTAGTTGTAGTATTCTTTGTCTGCTCCTCAAGGGAGCTTGGTCCTTTAGTGCTTTTCAGTTCATATAATCAGTATCTTTGATATTTTTACACCATGAGACCTTTGCAAAGTGTTACTCACCGAGGCCATCACAATGTTGCTTTAAATGATCCTGTTATACACCAGAAAATGCTTTCTACCTTATTTTAGTGCTAAGCCTCCAAGGCCTACATTTCTGTTATTACCACAAAATAAAAGTCCTTACTAAGCTTTCTGAAATCACTCTGCTTAGGCTGCTTCCAGCTGATGCGTAGAAATTTATTCTAAATTACTTCAGCTGTGGTTTGAAATAATAGTGTGAGTTGTCAGAGTTACTGAGAGAAAAAGAGAGATTGTGTTTATGTCTGTGTGCTCTTAACATGAACAGTGGAAAGGGTGCTCAGGCCTTGGCAGGGGCTGCCCAGGGAGCTCTGGAGTGCCCATCCCTGGAGTGTCCCAGGAACAGCTGGAGGTGGCACTCAGAGCTCTGGGCTGGTGAACAAAGTGGTGATGGCTCCAAGGCTGGGCTCTGATGCTAGAGGTGTTTTCCAGCCTCAGTGGTTCTGTGGTTGTTGTCAGCAGCCAGTGGGGCTGGCAAAACCAGCTCTCGAGTGTAACTTCTGCCTTTGCTGTGTGCCTCACTGTGGTGTTCCATCTGCAGCAAATTACAGTGTCTGAAAAGATCAGATTGAGATAAAAAATGAATTGCATGTCAGAGGATTAGTTCTGTAAAGTGAATATCCTAGTACTTTCTTGTTACAGATTAAGTTATTTATTGCCTTGGGTATTCATCAGGGCTCAGCACAGCAATTGTGTGCTCTAACACCAGCACACTCCCACTTCAGGATTCCAGCTACTTCCTATTTCCTACAAAAAACAGTTTTATTTTCTAGTTTGTATACAGTGGGAATGAATTGTTAAACAAGCAGGGAAAAGCTGTACCAAAACCTGCTTGCCTATGAGAGGAGTTATTGAGGAACTCCTGAAGTGTCTGGGTGGGTGGGCTCCACTGGGGCACCAGCAAGACGTAGAATTGATTGATTGATTGATTGATTAATTGATTTAGAAAGGGTGAACATGATAAAGTGGAGGTAGTTGGCTGGCCAAATAAAAGGAACTGAGACATGAGGCAGGTCACATGTTTGGGGGTGCAACTCTTGAATAGCTCTGTGCTCATCAGGTTTGGGCTAGGACAGAATATTTGTAGTTCCAAATATAAAAATATACTCAGGCCTGCCTTGTTTCTCCAGCTGGGAGGGACATGATGTGTTTTCATGGAATCACAGAATCGTTTGGGTGGGAAGAAGCCTCAAAACCCACCCAGCCCCACTCCTGCCATGGCAGGGACACCTTCCCCTGTCCCAGGCTGCTCCCAGCCCCAGTGTCCAGCCTGGCCTTGGGCACTGCCAGGGATCCTCTGGGCACCCTGTGCCAGGGCCTGCCCACCCTGCCAGGGAACAATTCCCAATTCCCAAGATCCCATCCAGCCCTGCCCTCTGGCACTGGCAGCCATTCCCTGTGTCCTGGCACTCCAAGCCCTTGTAAATAGTCCCACTCCATTCCTCTTGCAGGCTCCTTTCAGTGACTGGGATGTCATCAAAGGGTTCCTCTGTCTCAACACATTAATTAGAGATGTTTTGGATATGTTCAGCCACTCTTTTGGTTTTAAACTAGAACTCCTGAAGTCTTAAAAAGAATAAAAATCTTTAAGTAATTGCTTATGATCATTTATAATATGCCACAGGAGTACCTACAAATACTGGCAAAATTTTCCTTCCTGAGGGTTTTGGAGTAGAAGCAGCCTTATGTTTGTGGGAAAATCATACAAAAATATGGGGAAAGCAGCTTCAGGCATTCAGGACATCATTCTGAAGTCCATATGAAAGATTTGAGAGACTCAAACCTTCTGTAGCAAAGGTGACTTTTGCTAATGTTAATCTGTTCTGCCAGAGAAGACAAACCCTGTTAACATTTGATTGTTCATCTGAGCACAAGCAAATGTGTGTGTGCTGCAGGGGAGCTTTCAGAGCAGCTCAGACATCTCTGCTGTGGGTAAACCAAACCAACGGGCTGGAAAGGGCTGTGTGCAGGTAAAATTCACTGCCAAAGGGTTTTGGAAATAAGTCCCTGCTCAATAGAAGAACAAATGTTGAAATTATTATTGCAGGTCTAATAGTAGAAGTGCTTGATTATTCAGTTCTCTTACACCATGAGGGGAAATCTTACCTCTGACAGATTTTTGTACCATGATATTCAATCTAATGTATTGCTACAGTGAAAACCTCTTAAGATTGAAACCAGATGGAATTAGATGAAAACCAGAAAACTCTCTTTTATTAAAACCATACTGCTAAGTCTTATCTTTTATGACTTTGTGCTTTTATTTTTGCTCATTATTTTAAAGCCTCCAAATTATCAGTCCTAAAATGTTGATTCATACTTGTTAATTAAACACTTTTTCTACTTTATTCTGCTAGTCTGATAACGAAATAACAGAATAACAGCTATTTAAGTAGGTTTAATACAACAAACTTATGAAAACAAAACATGTGGAAATAAATTTTTCACTTTTTCCCCTTGATTATTATAAAAGGAATTACATTAAGTGTGCCTGTCTAGTTGTCTTGCACTGAATAAAATGAAAGACAAAAACAAAGCAATAATAATTTCATTAACTTAAAAAGGTTTACATACTACAGAAAGGCAAAAATAATAGGTAAGGAGAATACAAATTGCAGTTAGTTCCAAAGGACTTCTGCTGAGTCCTTCATCCAAAGGAATTGATAAAAAGATAAAACAGGTGTAAAACAGAAGTATCAAGTAGGAAATGGACAAAGACATTATTGGTTAAATTGTGGAGTTAATAGACTAGGGTGAAATCTTAAAGTGGGGTGGGTTTTTTTTTCTTTTTGATTTTTTCTTATTTGTTTATTTTCTTATTGATAATTTATTTTTGAGAAATAGATGTAAGACTGCTTGGGTAAATATTACAGAATTCAGAATCCAGAGATGGTGATTTATTCCACCATCCTCTGCAGGGTACTCTAAAATAATCTGCTTTGTTTCCTCCCTTTAGAAACAAAGATTTACACAGCACTGTGTGCCCTTCCCAATTTTGGATATTGCTGTGACAGATTTCTACTCTGGGAGAAATTTATCCCCAAGAAATGCTGATGATCTTTCTTGACATGTATCAAGATGATGAGAGCATTTTGTATTGTCCCAGGCTTTTCCTGTAGCATTTGCCTTTCCCCTTGCTTTAACACTAATGTTAAAAATAGTTTTATCAAACTATTCTGAATTCCAGCTGTGGTGATCTTCCCCCTCCTACCCTTCAGTCCATAGGCCTCTTGTCCTAGCACTTGGCTTCTGTTCTACTGACAACTTTTATCATTTTAAAGCTGAACATTTATTTACAAGCAACCAAAGAAGAAAACCTTGGTGCAAGAGAATGAATAAAACTTTCTGATGAAAGACATTGGAACAGGAGATAAAATGTTTAAAGCCTAAAGTTCTCATAGCAGGTAAAATTCTGGCACAACTGAGCTTTCATTTACGTAAGCAGAGTGGATACTTCTGCTGGTTTGACTGACAGTTGTTTTTTGGGGGGTAGCTATCCTTTATATATATATATTTTTGCTTTGCTCTCTTTTGTGTTTTCCATTGGAGTAAAGGACTAAGGCCAGATTGATCCATTGCAGAGCGACTGCTCATCCCTTTTATTTTGTGCCTGGACTCCTTGCACTGCTCTCTAACTTCACACTTGTTTTTCTCCTGGTAATCTATTTTTTTCCCTCAGCTGCCTTCAGGCTCTTCCCTGAGTGTTTTACCCAATGACCACATTGCAGTACCACTGTTTTCTGCTCCATGATCTCTCTATGCTTCTCCGGTTTTTGCCAGTTCTAAGCTGTAACTCATTTTTCCCTTCCTGTGTGATTGAGACCAGCAGCACAGACACCCTCCACCCTTCCCTAACCCTATCCTGCACATCACTAAAATTCCTTCTGGGGTTTTGCCACAGGATAAATCTGTTCTTCTGTCTTACAGATGCTGACCTGTGGCTTTCCTTGCAGCTCCATCCCATTCTCCACAGTGAAAACCTCACCCATGGCTCCAGGGGTTCCTCCACACACAGCTTTGCCTTTGCAAGTCTTGTATTTATCATTGCTCTCCCACAGGAGACAAAAACTGTATTCCCTCCTTTCTCCTGTTCAGCAAGTGCTGGAAATGCTGGATTGTCTGAATTCAGTGCTTGTTTCCAGGGATGTTTTTCGTATGGGATCTTCTCTTTCAAGTTGTGCAGTTGTTTACACCCTCATTCTTTATAGAAAAAGGGATGGTAGAAAAAATGGTCAATTTATTTTCACACCCTACACCAAAGAAATAATAATCACTTTTTCTATGCCATGGAGGTACATGTGAAAGTTACCTAATTTTTAGTGGTAAACAACAAATTTATTATTTATATTAGCAATTATTTGTAGAAATCATTAGTTTTTGTCTCCAGTACCAAGCTGCTATACTGTGAGATGTTGTGGGATTTTGGTTTTTTTGGGGGTCTCTTTTGGGTGGTTTCTTAGAGGTTTTTTACATCAATTCAATAAATTTTCAAATAACTTGAAATCAGTTCTTCACTTTTCTACAGATCAAGATAGTTTTTTACTATTTGCTTCAATATATTCTCTATCAGACCCATGCTAGAATGTTGGGTAATACATCCTGCCAAAATACTGGCTGTCTCATTCTGTTACACCAGGGAAAAAAAAATCACTATCTTTTTACATATCATTCAGTAATCATTAATCTCATGTTGAATAATAATTTAAAATTTCAATTTCTTGAATATATTTATTAATTTACCTCCTGCTAATATGCTGCTTTAGATGCCACTATTTTGAATTTATTTCTGTACTTAGGTATCATTTGCATAATGGCATTAAGAGGTCCACTCCTGAGTATTTGGTGGTGGGATGTTGGACAGAGTGAACAGGTTGTAATTAGTGGCATCTGACCTTCAACTTCATCAATATGCAAATAGAAATACCACAGGGTGCAAAAGCATGGTGCTATTAAAGCAGTCACTTCTGTTTGTCAGATTTCAGTCACGGTGCTTTGCTTTTTATTTATTTTATATAATACATAATGTTATGTGCTTTTATATAATAAAATACCTGTGTGGAGGTGAATATATAAAATTCTACATGTGCAGAGGCAAAGGGGGTTCTTGTATTCCATGGAGATAATGGGTAAAACTAAGCAAGCACAGCATGGACATAGTTATTTTTGGTTTTTCTCACATGAATTTTCTTTCCCTGAGATCCTGATTCATCTAAAGCCCAACCATGGCTGCAATTCTAACACAGCTTTATACAGACGGGTTGGGAGTGGATCACACTGGTTTGTTCAGTTTCCCCAGCAGCAGCTGCTTACAGAGGATTGAAAAATATGTTTTCTTAACTTTATTTTGGGGTCTTTTCCCTCTGCATGTCGTTATGACCTTTAGGGAGATAAGACACTTATCAAGAATCCCAGGGTGGGTCAGGCTGGGGGGGCCCACGGGGGTGGCTCTGGTGCCACCTCCCTGCTCCAGCAGGGCCATCCCAGAGCACAGGGCACAGCAGTGTGTGCGTGTGGCTCTGGAATATCCCCAGGGAGGAGACTCCACAGCCTCTGTGCACCATCTGCTCAGGGCTGGGCACTGCCCAGGGCAGAAGTTCTGCCTCCTGTGCAGGGGCAGCTCCTGGGCTCAGCCCCTGCCCGTGGCTCTTGTCCTGCGGCTGATCTTGCTGCTCAGGAAGGATTTAAATGGGGGCATTAAAGGAAGTGTGAGCAGCACATCGAGAGAGGGGATCCTGTCCCTCTGCCCTCAGGTGAGAGCCCAGTGCAGAGCTGGGCCAGCCCTGGGCCAGCACAGCAAGGACCTGGAGCTGCTGCAGAGAGCCCAGAGGGGCCACGGAGGTGCTGAGGGGCCTGGAGCAGCTCCCCTGTGGAGCCAGGCTGGGAGAGCTGGGACAGCTCAGCCTGGACAGGAGAAGGTTCTGTGGACACCTCACAGCTCCTTCCAGGGTCTGCAAGGAAGCCAGAGATGGATTTTTCATCAGACACTGCAGGGACAGGACACAGGGAATGGCTGCCAGTGCCAGAGGGCAGGGCTGGATGGGATCTTGGGAATTGGGAATTGTTCCCTGGCAGGGTGGGCAGGCCCTGGCACAGGGTGCCCAGAGGATCCCTGGCAGTGCCCAAGGCCAGGCTGGACACTGGGGCTGGGAGCAGCCTGGGACAGGGGAAGGTGTCTCTGCCATGGCAGGGGTGGCAATGGATGGGCTTTGAGGTCCCTTCTAACCCACTCCATCCTGTGATTCTATGATGAGAAATGTGCCATTCCTCAAAATTTCCTGTCCCTTGAGTATTTCATCGCTTATGAACTTATTTAAATGCTGAAGAAGTGTCAAAAATGTTTGGTTTTCATTTTTAATGACTCTATTTTTGGAAGGTTTAAGTGACACGTTCACATCCATTCCAGGCATATCTATCAATCATCTGTATAAATCACCCTGCCGAGCTCGCCCTTATCTGCGTGCACAGCAGAGTCACAGTGAGTTCTTTTGGATCAATAAGCAACTTTTCCCTGGAAACACATTCTCTCCCAAGTGGGTACAGAGAAGTTGCTAAGTGACTGCTCTTGCTGCAGTGTAGCTGTACTCACATCAGCCTGACAGAAAGCAAAGCTCGGGAAGAAAGCAAGAGGCAGCACAGCTAGAGGATGATGATGTGTTTGCTCCCTGGGAACAATATTATTGCCATTTAGAACTTCTAACTCGGCTCTTGCTGAGTGCACTTGCTCTTTGGCAGGATCAGCAAAGGTGTATTTAACTGTTATTCCATGAAGTAGAATCCCTCTGCCTGCTCTTCCAGCCAGTGGCAGCACCACACGAAAAACAAGCAGAGTTTGAGTTCTCTCCTGTGCAAATGAATTCACAGCCCATTACTGGTCTGTACCTGGGATTCTCCTTCTTGTTCTTCCACTACAACAGTAGCTATGATTTAAATTAACTTTAAATTAAACATGCTGTATGAGGAAAAAGAAAAGACTTTTTAAAAAAATCCCATATTCCTGCTAATAACTGAGATTCTTTGGAATTCTGAAGGCAGTGTGACATCCATCTGCCTGCACCACTGAGGAGCAGCAAAGAACTTGGGGGTTTTTTTTCCCTTTGACACTCTCCCACCCCCTCCTTCAGATGGTTTTGCCTCTGCATGTAATTAATAATATAGGAGTGGTAAGATGGGATAATTATCTTTAGCAACTAGTTTAGGGGATATAGTATTACATGGCAACATCCATTGGAAATTCCTGGAGCAGTCACACGGGCCAGATCCACAATCAAAACTAAAATACTACTGGAAGGATCTGATGGAGCAGTTCAAGTGACAGATAGTAGGAATCACATTAATGGAGACAAAGTTTCTTTACACTTGCCAGATAAATTGCCTTAGGATTAAAGGATGTTGATATCCCACGATCACAGATACTTCTGGACACATTTTATACCTGAAATATTTTTATGCAGATTATCAAATTATGGTATTTTATCAAAGCCAATTTTTGATTTGCACTGTAGAACCAGAAATGAAACTGGATGATGTGTGGTGAGCAGTTCTCATTAAATTCTCTTCCCAAACTGGCTGGGTGAACTTTCATTTCCAAGCTCCTCTAGTTTTCACCCATGTGAAAGTAAATTATTTGGAAGTTGTGCTGGGGAAATGGAAGGTCTGCAGGATCAGAGACTATATTTTCAATGCAATTACTTCATGCTTCATTGCACGAAGGGTATACAGATTTTCTTCAGACTTTTTCTGTCACTTGATGCCAACTATCCGTTTCTCCAAGTTACACAGAATATTAAAATATAGAGAAAAGCTGAAATTCTCATCTGCATAATGCATTATTTCTAAGAAATATTTGCATTTTATATATGCTTTTAATTTTTTTATTTAACTTTGCACATGTCAAACCCAAAGAATTACAAAATTAGTGTAGGAAGCTGCTAAGAATCAAAGTTCCACTTTAGAGTGTCTAATTACTCTGAATATTTAATTCTTTTGAGCAATATGCTTCAGAAGAATCATTACCACACTGAAATCCCCAACATGATCTGTTATTTGCACAAGTGGCTATTCCTGCCATGCAACCTCTGGCATGGTGAATGGGGTGGCAGTTCCAGAGTGGGTGTGCCCTTTTGGAAGCAGATGGAAGGTCAGGGCCACTTCAGACACTCTGAATTCTCTCATGGCCTTGGAAAAGTTCATCATTATTGAAGAGATTATTGCAGCATTTGTTTTGTGCAGAAAAGTTCAATATGGGTAATAGAAATAAATATACAAGTAGAAACACAGAAATATAGAATGGATTTCTATTTTTTTCCAAGTCAGTAGTAAATTCCAGTTGCCTTCGGTTTTGCCAATATTTTATTCAAGGGCTCTGTACAAACGTTGTGAAAATGCATAAATAATATTTCATATTCTCTGAACATATCTTTTGGGATTAGCAAGTGACCATGCTTTTCCAGTATCATTGTATCATTACACATCATTACAAGTGTTTCTCCTGGATGTCTCTACATGTACCTGATGGTTTTTTGTTGTTCTGGTGTAAATCCAGGTTATCTTTGTTCAAGGAGAATTTATTGTTTTCCACTAGGAATTACTGATATCCTCAAATTTCATGATGCCTTCTCACATTTCACAGTGTTGTTGTCTAATATGACATAGTCAAGAGTGTGGTTTTATGCTGAAAAAATCATTTTTTTAATTTAATGAATTAAAATAAAGGATCTGTTAAAAATTTACAAGTTGCTTTTTGTAGATTCTGAATATATGTAGAATTCTTATTGTTGAAGCATTTTTTTAATATATTAAGAAGAACAAATGACAGCTTTAGAACTGTTTAGACCTATTTTCTGTGTCTAGTTTTATCCTACGGCACTGGCAGACTTCATATCAGTCACATGGGATTATTTAAGCAGTAAAACTCTGGTAACCAGTAAAACTTTCATGATCCTTTAGATCACTAGAGATCACTTAGGTCATTATATATTGTTTATATTGCTTTAAAATTAATTATGAGCAAGGTAGTTTGTGGAGTAAGCTTAAGTGGTTACAAAATTAATGGGTTTATTCTCCCTCCCTGGGAATTTGGAAAATTTCCTTTTGGCTACCCGTGCCTTTAATTCATGTAATGGAATTGCAGAAATCAACTAAGAGTTCCTAAAATGCCGAATTAACCTCCTGTTACAGTCTGGGCTTCCCCTAAGAATTGTGACAGGTCAGAACTAGTGGGATGTAAACCATAATGTCAATTATAATGTAAATTGTAGAATCATAGAAGGGCTTGGATTGGAAGGATCTCATCTTGTTCCAGCCCTTGCCACAGACAGGGACACCCTCCACTATCCCAGGTAAATATGAAAGTGCAGTTTAGAGTTGTTTTTCCACTGTGGTCTGTTCAGGAAGAGATTGCCTGGATGGTCTTTCCTGTTCTGATAATGCCCTTCCACATCTGATGGCCATTCCAAGGATGCTCCTCCCTCAGCTCAGCCAGGAATGAGGAAATGCCATGGGAATCTTAGAGTATGTTTGGGAAACGAGAGCAAAATAACAAACCAATGTTTCATCTCTGGGAGGAGAGCTGTGGGAAAAAAGCAAAATTTTTGTTGGTGAAATGCCCATATTCCCAAGCTAATCCTGTCTGGCACTGAGCTGTGTGGGGAACTCTCTGCAGAGCAGGTTTTGCTAATGGGAGCTGTGACAGACTTTAGGGCTGTTCATTAGGAGACAGTTTCCTGCCTTTGATTCCTTTTTTCCTGTAGCAGTCTCCATTGATTTCAGTGGAGCTCCAGCACATGCAGATCAATGACAGGATCTGTGCTGGTGATGGACTCACAAAAAACAACAGTAGGGAATTTATGGTGGACTGGCCGCTCCCAGCACTTTCCTTATGCATTTTCAAATTGCAGAGGCTTTAGAAAACAAGAGAAATAAATTGCTTTGAAAAAGCCATAATTGTTTGCTTAGGGAACCACAAGAAGGAAGCAGTAAAGGAAAAAAATAGTTTGGGGGAAGGAATATATAAGGCAACATAATAAATTTTCCTGAAAAGAAGAAAGAGATGCTCCTGATTTCCTGAAGTGTCTTATTTTCAAAGAGCATGTCAAATTCATGATCTGCTTCCTAACAGTTGGCAATGAAGACTTGTGATAATTTTGCAGTAATTTTCCATTAAACATTTGCCATAAATGCTTCTACTGTATATAAAAGTTTCTATTATTAAGGGATTGCTGTGTGCACGAGACCAACTTAGGAAAACTGATCTTTGCAGAACAGTAGCTTACAGTTTATGTAACTACAGTTCCACAATGTCAGAGGTATTTAAAATACAGGTGTGGATCTCTAAACATGCACTGCTAGTTATAGAATCTGTAAAGGAAATATTAATATGTCTTGCCATGAGATCTTTTGTGGCACAGGTTAATTCTCTTTTCAATTTTGTACCATTCTGTCATTTTCTGGTAATATAAATGTGATTGTTGGGGCAGCCCTGTGCAGGGCCAGGAGTTGGATTTCAATGATCCCTGTGGGTCCCTTGAAACTCTGAATATTCTGTGATTCTATTAATTTCATTTTATAAGTCTGTCTTTATTTTGCCATCTTCACGTTCACCCTGAAGTACACAGAACCACATATTTAACCCAAATTTCCACTGAAGTCATGGTTGCCATTCACAAAAAGCAGCTATTCATCACAAACCAGTGCATGGCACTTGGGATGGGCATGGACTGAAAACAGCTCCTGGTCAGCAGGGCAGCCGTGCACTGCATAATCAACCACCCCTGGCCTCAATTGAAGGGCTGAGAGGCAAATTTGTTACAGAAATTCAGGAGTAGATTTGAGAAATACCCAAGTAGTGCTTTTAGAGGGATTCTTTGTACCACAGCAACCTGAGGTTCAAGGCTCCTTCCTGCATTAGGCTGTACAGGAGGGAGAAATAATTAATTAAACTTTTCCTCGCAGTGCAAATTTTGGATTCCATCTTCTATGTGGATTTGTCCTTAAAGCAGCAGAAAAAAATAAAATACAGGTGATTCTGGTAGCCTAAGAAGGCTTTTCATCAGCTCCTCTCCTGGCTGTTAATAGAATATCCAGTTTCCCTTTCCAACATAAAGGGGTTATAACTCAAGTCTCATGTGAACAATTGCTAAGTGACACTATTCTTGACATGAAGTATTTCACCTCCAATTCCAGCAGGGAATTGCTGATGACAGAAGGCTTTCAAATACACCTTATAGCACTGACAAGCCATCCAACAGATCATTTTCTGGCCAAGAATACACTGGGACTTTGTCCTCTGAGGGATCTGTAAGTGAAGATGCCTGAAAGAAAACGAAATCCTCAAGAGATGAATATTTGGGAAAGTAAATCCATTTGGTATTGCTGGTAGGGTCAAAGCCATTTCATGAGGGTGGGTTCTTTGCTTCAAATGTGTTCCTGTTCCGTTTCATTGGGAAAAGCATCCATGTGTGCAAGTGCTGATTGTGGAGGAATGGAACATTCCTGAGAGCTGTCTGCTTGCATTTCAAACTGCAGTTGGATTGCTTAGTTAGGAGTTAGAATCATGTCAAGCCTGAGGTGTTCCCCAATCACCTTCACTCGCCCCTCACCCGGGTGATAACGAAGCTCAGACTCCTCATTTTGGTCCGACAGCTGTAATGACATGAAACACCACTGTTTGTGTTAAATGTAGCTCTGGGGGACTTTTGCATTTGTTTGTCATTATTATAGTCCTAAAACACATATGGTGCTGCCAGGCTGCACACAAAGAAACATTTGGGAACGTTTTAGCTGCAAATGGAACAGAGCAATGTGCACACGGAGCAGATCTGGCTGTGCTGCTTGCTTTGGCCACCGTCCCCTGCCAGCCTGGGCCAAGGCTGTCTCCCCTCAGCTCTGAGAGCTGAAAGCTTTTGGGGCAAGAAAAAGGAATAATCCAACAATTAAAACTGGAAAAATTGCTGTCAGCAACAATCAGCACAGAGTAAGCAAATTTTTCCTGATCCTACAGCAAAACTGACTGGGTCAGGACCTGAATAACCACAAAAGGATGTGTATTATTAATTGTTCTCTTCACTACACTATCATTTAGAGATTTCATTGCTGGTGATTAATTTCCCACCTGTCTTTGGGACAGGTGTCTGGGACTAGTTCCTGCATGCTCTTAAACTTGTATTCACTGGATGTTAAAATCTACACCCCAAACTGCTGCTCTATGCTCAGAGCCATTTACATTGCTGGGTGTGATTTTTAAAAGTACAGATAAAAGGGGTTTTGTGCACTTCTTAAAATGTTTTGCATTGAGGAAATATTGTATATATGGTATCTATAGCTAAAGAAAGAGAATATGTTTATAAGTAAACCAGTAAATAAAATTTATTTTATACACCTAATTTCAAAGGCCAGAAATGTCCTAAATGAATATTATAATTGTTTTGAGGATATATCAAATATCAAGGATAAAAAGAGATTTTATTACAGTCAATTGTATTTGTGATGGTAAGAATAGGAAAAGTAGAAATTGTAATTTTTGTTCAGAAGAGAAATGTGACATGATATACTCAGAAAAAGTAGCCTTGAGGGTAGAAGGGAAGTTGAAGGAAAGTTTAAAAGTAATTTTTAAAAATCTGGTGACATATTAAACTAAAATGAAGTTTTCCTGCATATTTTCTGATTTAAAAGAATTAGAATAAATACCAAAAAATCCAAGTCTTATCTGAAATACTAAATAATGAGAATGTTTGTGCTAAGGACCCACACATCCAAACTAACATTACACATTTAATGTCACTGGAGAGAGGGTCAGAGGCCGATTTGTGCCAACAAAATACCAACAGACCGGTAGCAAAAGGTGTCCAAGGCACATGTTTGGCTTTTGAAGGCCAGTCTGGTGCTGAGTTCCAATAAGATGCAGGTCTAAAGCCATGTGAGCCAGTCTGGAGCTGAGTTCCAATAAGATGCAGGTCTAAAGCCATGTGAGCCAGTCTGGAGCTGAGTTCCAATAAGATGCAGGTCTAAAGCCATGTGAGCCAATCTGGTGCTGAGTTCCAATAAGATGCAGGTCTAAAGCCATGTGAGGCACACGGAGCCCTCCTGAGCCCAGGGACAGCCTGGAGTCTCCTCCCAGAGTTACAGCTGCCTTTGGTTTGGGAGGGCAGCTGTAAATCACGGCTCCCACATTGATTACCAACATGAAGACATCGTAAGAAAGCTGAAGATGTTAAAATGCAGAACAACAGCTAAATAATTTATAAATTGCTGTCTCTGTAGCCTTTATTGGGCAATTAAATTCATAACAATGATACTTCCATCTGAGATGGCACATTTGTCTTCAGAGGGTCTGACACTGGCGTCACACGGCGGAATCCTTAACTGCTTCTGTCTGTTCCCTGCTCCTATTTCAGGACTCTCAATCCCTTGTCTTACTCCCATGATCTGACAGGATAAGTTACATCTCTGTTGCTCAGCTGTTAAGTGTATTCCCCCTGCTAGAAATTATTTATTTTACTGGCACATGTTATATCATCTGTCATGTCCAAGTGGAGGAAAGATCTTCCTCCAATGTCTTTCCTGCTCTTTAATCTTTTTACGGAAAGCTCCAGCTTTCCCTTCAGACTGCTAAAGAGAATGCTTGAAGTATTCTTTAAAGTTGAAGAGCTCTTCCTTCCCCCCACCACCATGTTGGGTGCACAGGAGCACTTTTGTGTGCTTTGGTTTTAGCACTAAAAGTCAAATATGAAACTTTTTCAGGTGTCTTGGGTTTAAATGTAGTAGCTAAAACCTGGGCTGGGTGTGAAAAACAGATCAGTTCAAACTTTTCTGAAGTTCTACTGGAATTAAAAATAAATTTTAGATGTATAGCATATTAGAAAGAACCCAGGCTTCTTACTGATACTATGATTTTAGTAGTATCCTGCTAATGAATGTTTCAATGGGTTGGAAGATGTATTCCTACTTTTATTCATAAAATGAATGAAAGATTATTTTGTCTAAAGGCAAAAGATCTCCCAGAGATCTGCATAAATTTTTTGGTGGAAGTTTTGGTGATAATCTATTTTAAATACCTGAATTTTCTCCATAATACTGTTAAAATCCCTATAACTGCCAGTCTCTCTCCTGCAATAATACTGATTTTGGACATTGTGACATGCTAAAGACATAAATATAATCAGGATATTACTAAAAGTACTATCATTTAAATAGTACTTAATTTCTGGGCAAGTTAAATTAAAGTTTGGTTGGATTTTCCTATCCCCTTCTGTGTTTCTTTGTTTCCTGTGATTCTGCTTTTAAGTTACTAACACAATGGAAATTACTGCTTCTATTTAATGAAATATTAGCCTGGATAAACCATTTGTAGTATTTTATAATTTAAGAGTGCTATATATAGGTCAGAGGCTCTCTATGGTCTTTGTCCTGGCTGGTATTTTGGTTTTTAACTCTTATTCTCCAATACACAACTTGATAGAATATATTACCTATCCTTTATATTTTCTTTTAGATTGGATAATTTTAAACATAAACAAAATGCTCAAAATGCTCAACAAAATTCCAGTTCAATATCACCACCAGCTAAAAGGTATCTTTTTTTCCCAAACTGATTGAAAGGTATTATAAAACTTCAGCTCTTCAGGAGAAGTTGGAATAACTCTGACACTGTAATACAGATGTTTGAGCAGTTAATTTATTTAAACATTACCAAGACATATTTTAAAAACCAGGTTACAAAGAAAGGTGCAAACCTTAGTTTAGAGTTGCAGTTGCTCACAATAGATGAGATTTTTCCAGGCACTATTTTATTTTTTTAATGTAAAATCACATGCAAAATCATATGTGTAGAATCTCAAACAAATCAGCAAATGCTAGAACAACTGAAAAAAATAATTTCAATTCATTGATATTTCATAAAATATTATCCTTGCCCAATTTTGACACAAGTGAGTAGTTGCTCTGTTTTATGCAATTTTTATGCAATTTCCCTTTTTACCTCTAATTTTGTGTGATTTAGGTTTGAAGCTTAGTCAAGCACGTTGTAACTCTCTTAACTGCAAGAATTCGTTGTGATGTAGTGATTTCACACAGTGCTGGTCATTCTCCAGGTGAAATCTGTGGCTGCAGACTTTGTGGCAAAATCCCTGCATTATTTAAGCATATCTTTTGCCTTCTGTTGATATCCCCAGGTACAAAGTACGTTTTCCTTTAAAAAATTAAGATCATCAGTGCTTATCTGGATCAAAACTTGAATCAAGTATTGATTGAACTTGATCAAGCATTATACTTGCTAATTTTGTACAAACAAAAGAAATAAATCAGTCCAAAGATTTAAATATTTTTAATCCCAGTCCTCCCTTCTCTTATATTTCTGTAGGTTTTTTTAAACTAACACCAGATGTTCCCCTGCTTCATGAAAATGTGAAATTTCATGAGCTGATGTGATCAGGTTGTCCACAGAAGTTTTGAATGTCCCATCCCTGGAAGTGTCCAAGGCCAGGTTGGAGCAGCCTGGGACAGTGGAAGGTGTCCTTGCCATGGCAGGGGTGAGGCTGGATGAGCTTCAAGGTCCCTCTCAACCCAAACCATGCTGTGATTCTCTGGTAAATGTTTTGCTGATTATGTAATGACCACACGAGGCTAAATTTAGCTTATTCTGACTTCTCATTCCAAGAGAAGGGCCGACTGGAATTTCAGAGAAAAAACACATCATAGCCAGGGTCATGTTTTGCCAGCTTCCAGGAAATGTGGGTGTCTTGTACAAGATCTTGCTCAGAGATATCAGTGTTTGATATTTAATACTAAATCCCTGTCCCCTGAGCTTCTGTAATCCCTCTTTGAAGCCGTACAGCCTTTTATCTTCACACCTTCATGTAGCAAACACGTTGGTTCCATGAGTTCTTTGGTTTAAACTGCTGCCCAATGGTTCCCCTGAATAAAACCAGGCTCCTGTGTTTTAAGGAAGAACACACATCCATTTGCTCTTGGCATCCCTAGCAACCCTCAGATCTCCATTATATTCCTTTCCCAGTCTTTTCTTTAGGAAGGGGAAGTTGTGTAACCTATTTAATTTCCCATCAAAGTGAACCTTTTGTGTGCTTCTGATCACACCAGCTCTGCTTGTCTGGACTTGTTCTAGCTCTCCATCAAACCCATTGGCCAGGTAGTGAAAATAAAGAAAAATCATTCAGCAGAGCCAAGCAGAGTGTAGACTTCAGAATCATTCTTTCTAAATGTGTTATATATTTGGAAGAAATGCAAAGTAAGCACCAGTTAGGACATTGCCTGCAGTCTTCAATCTGTAATTATGCCCTGCTGGGATAGATTAGATACCTGATTTGTATTCTGATCACTGGAGTAGACATACATTTCATCAGGATTTGGGGTTTCTGTGGTCTGGCATCTGGTTACTCAGTGAGAAAATAAAGCTATGAAAGTTAGAATACCCCCAGGAGTATCAGCAACATCTGCTGAAGTGAAATAGGTGTGTAGCCCAGGTGAAAATTCACAAGGTGCCCTATTATGAATAACAAGACACATTTCAAAGATTATATTTACACTGGCCTAATATTTTCTTGGTGATATTTAATGTTCTGTAAAATGGTGTAGTACACAACAAAACTAAACAAAGAAGTAGCAGTGCCCTCAAGGAGAAGCAGATTGCAGAGTAAATCACAGGCACCAAAGGAATGCATTTGGAGAAGGCTCTATTGAGATTAACTTTTTTTAACTGTACTACTTATGTATTTTCTCAGAAGACATAAACAGACAATAAAGCAGCAGCATTCTGGAAGCCATAAACTGAATTAATACCATTAACCCATGCAGTGTTTTTTCATCTGAGTGTGTAGAATGAACCACACTGAGCAGCATCATGTTGTGATTGCTTCCCGAGTGGGGAGATGAATCAGGACTCTGACTCCAATACCAGAAGGCTGATATTATTTATTAAAATGACTCCATAGTTCAGAAGGATTTGAGCTATTTCTGCCCAGGTACAGAGCTAGCATCTTGCTTCTTCAAGCTCCATACCCAAAAGTGCAAGAATGCCAGAAAATGTTTACAAAGTCAGAGAGATAGCAATTCTTTGTATCATAGGTTGAGAAAAGCAAACCACATCTCCCATATCAGGAGACAGAGCAAAGGAATGCATTTTGTCCTTGAAGCACACAAGGATTTGAAATCTGCAGAGAGAAAGAGCTTTCTCATGGAAGGAAAAACTCAGCAAGTATTCATCCAAGAAACTTATAAAATTTCCAGTGACAGCATCACACATCTCTGCGATAGCAATGCTTCTGGTCTTTGAGATGATCATGCTGTAAAATGAAAAAAACACATAACTTTAAACAAAGTTTAGATTGTTGAGTTCGGTACGAAGGGAGGTGAAAATAGTGGCTCTGTTGTGTTCCTGGTACTGCAGCACTTGCAGCACTGTGCCAACAGTGTGCCACCTTGGTGTGACACGGGGCCACTCAAGGCAAGGCACTCCACATCAGCTGCTCAAGTGAGCTGTGAGTTCAAGTTGTGAGTTCAAGTGCCAGTCCTGAACCATTCCCTACATCCCACTGCTCTGTTCATCTCCCTGTGCCATCTTATGCCAGCAGGGTCTTTCACAGTCCACTTCTGTAACACCTACTGGGTTTCCAGTGCTGAACACCATTTGGCAAGAAGAGCTGGATTCACATTGCCAGAAGTGTTCATGTACCTCTTGCACATGTGCAAGGCTGGGCTGGCAGACTGTCAGCATGCCCAGAACACTGGTGACACCACAGCCACGCAGTACAGTCAGGGATTGCACAAATGTGCATCCTGGGCTTGGGCATGTCTCCATTCCATGGTAGCTTCTCTCATGGAGAGCAGTCTGCTGAGTATTTGGTGTTCCAGGCTTTGTTATTTCCACTATTTTTTTCACCTGCCAACCACCTATGAGAAACAAAAGTCAAGTAAAGCTTTACAGGACCATTAAATACCCCGTAGAGGAAAACTGGTGAAATATGAGAATGATTTACAATTATAGCAAATGTAAATTTACTTTCAAAAGAGAATTAAAAGTAAAGTTGTCTCCATAATTTGCTATCAAACCACTTTGGAAAGGTTTAATCTTGTAAAGATGAGATTTTGAGAATATCATTCTTTCTACTTTTAAATGAGTGAGATTATTAACAACATAACACTGCAGACCATTTCTGTTATCAGAAAAGCAGACCTGTGTGCTACAGGTATCCAAAAGTAATTTGCTAAGCGTCAGAAGACATAATTAGTTACTGCAAGTTTGTAATAATTACAGCTTTGCTCTCAGAGAAATTTTAAAAAAAACAAAGCCTCAAATACTTGAAATGAAAGAAAAAAAAAAGATACCTGCTTCTCAATCTGCTGTGGCCTCAATTATATAAACTCCTCTTGTTTTCCTATAATTATCAATCATGTTTCCCTGGAGTTGCTAAAATTCCACCTGCAATTTACATGTCCTGCCTTGAGCGATTCAAATATATCAATGGACTCTGTGTGTGTGGCAGGAATTAAACAGTGCTGGCAACTCAGTGTAGGGAAAGCATTGTCAGAGAAAGGCCAAAGGTGAAGAGGATTTCATGTGAACTTTTCACAATTTACAAAATGACAAATTATTAAAAAATACAACACCTACTCCATTATTTTCTGCAATGGTCTGGGCACAAATTTACCTGCCCAAAACCTTGGTTTGTGCTTGAGTTCATATTGCTACAAACACCTGAATTTTGGTGTTCTAGTATTACAAATACAGTGCCCAAAATATTTGTTTCTGATGAGAACAGATTTGGAAGATAGGAGTTTTGGGAGGAAGAACAAGTAATTACTCTATAACTGGTAAATGTGTTGGAAACTTAATTCTGACTCACCTAAAGCTTATGAGTGGTTTATCATTGAATTCTTGAGGGTTAAGAAAGAGCTAGACCAAGACTGAATGTTTTTAGAAATCTCAGACTCCAATTACTTTTATATAACATCTACAGCAAAATTCTGCCATTGGGTTATTTCTCAGTTAATATTGTCCCTGAAATACCATATAATTTGGCTCCAGTTAATATTGCAACTAAAATTCCTTTTTTTTTTTGTGAGACTCATTTTTATTTCTACTTTAATTTTTTATTTTTATGTTCTTATTTTATTTTAGTTCTAACATGTATTCCATTCAAAGAAGCCCATAATTTTGAATTAAGTATTAAAATCACATTAAGGAAAACAAGTACTTTCAAAGCAAAATATTTTTGCTGCAGGGAAAATAGATTATTTATCCTTTAAAGGAGGGGAGAAGATAAATATTTCACAGTGAGATAAATATGTTGCTCAGTACTTAATCTTTAACATGTGCTGAAACCTAAGGGATTACAAGGGCTTGTGTCAGTATTCATTTTATTACTGTAAATATTTTGTGCCACAGAAATACAGTTTGTGTTTATTGTTTAACTCCATTCCATTATACTGACTTATACATAATGCAAAATAAATGTGGATTTTAACTGGAATGTGGTAGTGGCCGGACAGAATCCCAAGCACAGGAGGCTCAGCTCTGTTCCATATTGCTCAGCCTGAGCTTGGTCATTAGAAAAGTTTTTTCCTGCTTTTTGCCCTCCATCCAAATGTATTGGCAAGTAAAGCAATATCAAATCAACACATCAAAGGAGAAAATACTTTCAATTGTAGGAAAGTCTTTCATTGAAAGTAAGCTCATGCTTTTAGATTCATGTCACCCTGACAAGCCTCTTATTTTCAGTCCTGCAGTGACACAGATAATATCACAGCCTGCCATAAAGATGAGGGATTCAGGGGCAACAAAGGACCAAAATATGGGACTTAGATTATTGATGCATTTAGAAATCACTTTTTTTCCTGTTACAGTGAAGGTGAAATGGATAGGTTTCATAGGGAGGGGCCATCCTGAACTTAAAACTTCCTTCTCTCCATACCTCTGTGCCTGACTGCTGTAGTAGCCAGTGTTTTGATTGTTACTACTGCAAAAAAAGTAGAAATAAAAATATGAAACAGCTTATTAAATCAATGTTTACATATGTTCTTTCAAGGAAACAATATTGCATTGTTTTTCCTTACCTTTTTTATATTACACTGTGTTTTAGGTATTAACAAGTTCCTATTTACAATTCCAAGTCCCTAATTAATCACAGTGACAAAAATAATCTTTCTGTGCAGGCAGGGTTTACCAAGTGGGACAGCTCAAATATTTTTCATTACATCCAGCAGCTTGCAAACCCAAGCTAAGCTGAACTTTCACTGCTATTCCCAAATGCTTTGGGTTTTTTCATTATTTAAAATTCCTTGACACTTCCGGAAGCAAGGATTCTGTCTGGGAAGGTGAGCCCTGAGATTGCAACTTCACACTAAAATGTGTGATTTTGGTGCACTACATGTGAGTCAAACTGAGCAGAATATCAGTGTATGATGAATACACTGATATATATTCACTGATATATCATCACTGATATGATATAAGTTCATATAAATGAACTTACTGCTGTTTAATTAAGTGAAGTATAGAATAGATTTAGGGCTGAGAGAGACCAGATCTTTATATATCAGTGCAACTTGCAGTGCCAATGGTCCTTGATTTAAAATAAAATAAAATAAAAGGCAACTTTCTCTTTTTCTTGTCCAGACCCAGAGTATAAATTTTGCAGGTTTCAAGTGGTTGTAGAATTAATGTTGTGTGCCATGGCTTTTCCCCTCAGATAGAAATCCAAGGGGAAAAGTGGGATTTTACAACCTTGATAGAGATGTTCACCTTCTGCCATGATTTGTTGTCCACATTCAGTCCCAGAGAAGGTCACCAAGCACACAGAAAACTGAAACCAGGACTTTGGTAGCTTTAATTCAGAGCTTCTTCATGGAAAATATTCAATTACAAATAGGTGTTTCTAATGCAAATTGATTTTACCCTCAATTAATCACTAAGAACACAATTCTAGATTGCCATAAACTCAAAATGTATACTTTAATAGCATTATAATCTGAACTTTGTAGTCTAGTATTATTTATAAGTTCTGCATAACTATTTTTGCAGTTCAGATCTCACATACCTGTTGTATTTAGAAGGCTAATAGATAATTTACTCTGAAATTTCAGTTTTCTGGTATCTAAGAGACCAAAAATAAAGAAAACACAAAGATCCAAAGGGCTTGAAAATGAAAAAGATTCATGAAGTTAAATGCAAACATTTGTAATCAGAAGTCTTCAGATGTTATGCAGGCTTAGTTTCTCATTGTTCTTGTATTAAAAAAAATTAAATTTTTAAAAATTGTGTGTGTATTTCCAAGGACAGGCTGAGAGAACTTATCTTTCTTTGCATCTGGATGTGTGTGTTACTCTTTATTATAAGTCAAATTCTGTGATTGGTCCTAGGTTTTGACACAGATTTAAGAGAGGATAAATTTCATACTTGAATCAATTTATACATTTCCTGGAAAGCATTGCCTTGTTTTACTTCCTGTGTTTTAGGTCTTCACAACAGAATTATTCTTTGTATCTGTGTCATGAAAGAGGAATAGCTTATCTGAGCACAGACATGATATTCTCATGAAAACAGAGCTGTGCCTAAACCAGCAAGTCTGACTGCTTTCATGTCTAAATAAATTGGAAATTACCTGTTTCCCTGCTGACTGTGTGGTTACTGGGTTGAGCCAGTTTGCAGGTGACTGTGTAAGACCTTAAAGATGTGCTAAAAGTCCCTGAGCTGCCTTGCCCTCTCATTTGTGCTAGTGGAAAGTTGGGATGGCTCTGTCAGAGGCAGTGGAACTCTGCAGACACAGTTATTAAGAACAAATTAAGTGTTACTATCTTTGAAAGACAGTAAAATGATAAGAATAAGGATTTGCATTTGTCTGGAAATCAAGGTAGGTTCCAGTTCATAACACATATTTCAACTGAATGGCAATCTTCCCTTTGGACACCTCTAACAAAATAAAAGTAATTTGAAACCTCTTGCCTGAAAATTGGAAAAGCCAAAAACCCTCTTTATCTGTCATATTTATGGGCGATTTACATGTATTAAAAATATGTTTTGTGTATATAATTTCATAAATTTCACTCCACCAAAGAGTAGGGGATCACAGTTTTTCAACCTTTTGGTGACCTCATTACTTCTACAAAATAATTTTTCTCTAATTTATTCCATGAAGAGGTATTTAAAGCAATTGGCATGACTGAAAACATGGAAGAAAAGGAGCTGGCATAGCAACATTCAGAAGTCATATTTCACATTTACCTCTTCACTGGCTCCCTGTGTTTTGTCACTGAGCACAACTCGGGAAGTGAAGTAAATCCTTATCCCTTGCCCAACGAAACTGAAGAGGGATAACCAGCTGCCTTACTTCATTGTGAGAAATCTGGAATCTGGTGCAAAATGTGATGATGTGAAGGAAAAAAAATACCATGGCAACCTACAGTAATTTGAAGATGTGGAAGAAGCATATGGAGGGTGACGATTCCATGCACTGAAGCTCACAAAATCCAAATTACCCATAAATACCGAATTGTGTGTAATAGCAACCACAGGGGCTCTTCTTAGGGGTTACAAAAAACTAAGTAATTATATTCTGGTTGCTAATAACTTAAAACAATATGTTATGTTCACCAACATTTATTTTAGAGAGGTATGTGTTATGTTATTTATCACATTTCCCGGGAGGACCCATTAATGTTGTTCACAGTAACAAAGTGCAAATAATGAACATGGAAGTCACACAAGTTATTCCAAAGACAAACAGAAATTCATGCAGGCAGACAAAAGGAGAAGATTTCCTAAATTTTGCTTGATAATCATAAGTTTAATGATCATAGCTACTCTTCTCAGATACAAACTTTAATTTATGCAGTATATTTATGGCCTCTTATTTCTTCTGACACAGAAGGTGCTGACAAATTTAAGGGCTAGGAAGGCAGTTTAGCCCTCAGAATGCTGAGCTAATGAGCTGTTAAAGCATTTTCTGCCAGCATTGGAGGGAGGATGAAAAAGTAATTCAAGATGCAAGAAGGGATATAACAACTTGTTAATTTACCTAGAAAACTTGTTTCCTTTTCACCACCAAATGTCAATTTTTTATTGGCAGCTTAACCACGGATCAAGGCAAGTACATGATAAATGAAAATAATTTCAAAAAGGAAGCTTAGAATCATAAAGTGGCTTGTGCTGGAAGGGACCTCAAAGCCCATCCATTGCCACCCCTGCCATGGCAGGGACACCTTCCCCTGTCCCAGGCTGCTCCCAGCCCCAGTGTCCAGCCTGGCCCTGGGCACTGCCAGGGATCCTCTGGGCACCCTGTGCCAGAGCCTGCCCACCCTGCCAGGGAACAATTCCCAATTCCCAAGATCCCATCCAGCCCTGCCCTCTGCCACTGGCAGCCATTCCCTGGGTCCTGTCCCTGCAGCCCTTGGCAATTGTCTCTCTCCATCTTTGCTGCAGCTCCTTCAGGCCCTGCAAGGCCCCGCTGAGCTCAGCCCAAAGCTTCTCCTGTGCAGGTGAACAATCCCAGCTGTGCCAGCCTTTCCTCCCAGCAGAGCTGCTCCATCCCTCTGCTCATCCTGGAGCCTCCTCTGGGCTCTCTGCAGCAGCTCCAGGTCCTTGCTGTGCTGGCCCAGGGCTGGCCCAGCTCTGCGCTGGGCTCTCACCTGAGGGCAGAGGGACAGGATCCCCTCCCTGCTGCCCACGCCGGCCCAGGGCAGGGCGGGGCTTTGGGCCCGGCTCTCCCGGCCGGGGCAGGCCCAGCTCTGCCCCACAGCTCCCCCGGGCCTCTCCCGGGGCTGCTCCGGCTGCTCAGCCCAGCCTGGATGGATCCCAGCACTCGGCCTCCTTAAACCTCAGCAGAGTCCATGGGGACACTGCTGGAGTTTTCCAGGTCCCTCTGCCCCCTCAGCTCTTTGGCATGTGGAAATAAATCCAGAGAAGTGAAGGTGTGAATATTACGGCTCATTTGCGTCTTTTAAATCCTTTATTGCACAGTTTTCACAGCTTTAGTCAATAAAAGAGACAAATTAATAATTACCTCAGTGTCCAGTATCAAGTAAGGCCAGATGCTTTTGTACTATTCGTGAATCAGCTGACTTGAGATGGAAAGGTGAAATAATGGCATTTTTAGTTCAGCAAATGGAATTCTCAACACCCCAGTGCCCACCCGTGCTGCTGAACACAGAGATCACATGAAGAGGTGAAAACCCACATGGACTGGGGGAAGTTGAAAAGATTCCTGCAGCAGGAGATTTTGAAACTGAACTTCATGCTCTGCTGCACCTCACTTTTGGAGAAATGATCCATTCTTCCTATTCCTCTGTGGGCTTTTGGGATGCTGATCCTATTTGTGATGTCTTCAGCACTGGCTCTATTTTCTGTGTAATCTCTGTGTTCATACACCGGAAGCAAAGTTCAAAATGCTGAAACTTTTTTGAAGAATACTTTAGTACTTTTAAATCTAGTCATGTCCTTCTCTAATACATCTAAAAGCTTTAATTAAGAACATATAGCTAATACCAGCTTTATTATAAACACAGGAAATCAAATTCTCTTCATTAGTGTTAGGCTCTAAAAAAAGATCAAAAGGAAGCACATGTAACGAAAGTCTTTCTCAAAATCAGAAAACATTGTATTAATCTGTTTTAGTGGGTAAGACACAGGTTCTTACCATGGAATATTAGAAAAAATTTGTATGAAACTACTGAGCTGGACTTTAGCAGGGCTGTTTTCAGATGTAGAGGTTTGCAAGTCACTCTTATTTGCAAACAGTGCATCATTATTAACATTATTAATTGGCATTATTATGTGTAATACTGAAGTAAGTTATGTCCAGAGGTGTCAATTCTGAGTTTCCCCAGCCTGTTGTTACCATCATCCATGCTGGAATTCCTCATCCTGTGTTTCTGTCTGCTTCAGTCTGACGCTTAATAACTTTTAGCATTTGTTTGTGGGTGATTACTTCTTGTCTCTCTGTGGACATGCTGCATCAAGTTTTTATGTGCTGAAGTATTCCTCACTTCCAGTCTGTGCTATACCTATGGTAAAAGAATATTACAGTAATTATTTTGAACATTTGACTTTTACATTATTGTTATATTACTCTTCCCATTGCTATCTTATTCTTCCCATTATATTTTCAGGATTAATTAGACTGAGCCTAGAGACTTTCTCAATGATCTTCTTTTCAGGTGAAAGTCCATTCTCACCTCATCAGAAAATGAATATACATGTATGTGTGCTGTACCTAAGATTGAAAGGATAATTGCTTCCACTTGCCTGACCATTGGGTAAAATTATTTGCAGAGTTACAGGCAGTTCCTATGAATGCTGAGAGGAGATTAGACATATGACTTTCATTTGAAAGGTATTCAGGTTGTTTATGGGGAGGCTTGTTCCAATCTATTTTGCAGAAGATTTGTCTTTTTAAAATGTCAAATTCAAGAACTTTGGGCAGACTGTAAACACTTCGTGGAGTCTCTAAAACTCACAGAACAGATGAAGATGCACCTAACAGCTTTGAATTCAGTTTCCATACCTTGTTTATTTTAAAGACATTTTGACTTTTGTTGAAACATGCTGTGTTTCAATTACTGTATAACCATAATGAACAGCTCCTGTCTGCTCACATCTCTGTTCACTTTCTTGTTCTTTATTCTTCTTGTGCCCTTGGGTGGCTTTTCCCACATGGCCAGATTCATATCAACACTTGTGATTGAAGCCTGTTTGTTGCTTTGCAGTCCAATGCTCTTTTTGGCTTGGAGTTAAATGACTGGGATTTGAAATCAATCAGGCTCCTTCTCAGAAGTTGTTCTGCACTGGTTAGGTCATGTTCCTTGGGCATAATGAGGCACTGAACAAGTTAAGGTTAAATGGATTTTTAAATCAATAAATACAAAACAAGAGCCAACACGATGTCACAATTTTTCCTTCTACCCCTTTCTTTTTAGAACAAATATTGATGAGAAGCATTTCAGTAACAACCCTTCCCATGGAGAAATTCTTCCTGATGTCCAGCCTGAACCTCCCCTGGCAAAGCCTGAGGCTGTTTCCTTTTGTCCTGTCTCTTGTTCCCTGGGAAGACCCCAGACTCCACCTGGCTATATCCTCTATGACTTTTTAAATTTGTTTTTTTTAACTTCAGGTTTGTTTGGAAACAATCCTTGGCTGAAGCACAACATCAGCTCAAAGTGAATTTGGTGACCATGAAATAATTAAAAGTAAAATAATGTAGGCTAAGGCGTTTTACTTAGAGAAGTAAAATAATTGCCAAGATTACTGCACTTAACTTTATTTTCTTATACTCAGTGTAGACAGTTCCAACTGTGTTGATTTGCTGCCAACAGTGTTTTTGCCATTTCAGCATCTGGAAGCCTTGCTGTTAAATAATCAATATTTATTATTAAAAATGGAGAAACATTCACTAAACTTTCCTTGGAGAATTTTCTGACATGTCTTTGACATCCCTTTGTTAATGAAAACTCTCTGGACTGTTTTCAAAATTTTTCAATGTATTTGCAGAAGAAAGAGGGCAGGAAAATAGGCATTTCTAGTTCCAAATTTCTCAAAATTAAGCAGATAGAATAAATTGTGCTTAGCAAGTAAAAATGTTGAATATAGCATAAGATATTATGATATTACTTCTCTTAATGTTCTTCAACAATTTTTTGTAGTCAAAGGAGCTGAGGACTGCTCCAACACCAACGGAAGTTCATTGGGAAAATCCCATTTCCTGTTTTTAACAGCTGTAAGTTACATAAGTAATATATTTTTTGTTCCAAAACATACTGTGTGCTTCTGAGTTTTTCTTTGTCCTCTGTCGTAGATTAATAAACTCTTTAAACATTTCCAGATACAATCTAGTATTTCATGGGCTGGTATTAAGAGACTTGTCATTCCTTCAAATTTCACAATTCAAGCAAAACATTCAATCTTTTTATCTTTTTCCATGAATAAAAATATTTTTTTTAATTAAAAAGAAGAGGGATCATATTCTAGACATCTCTTATCCAGGGCAGATTGGTGGCTTCTTAGTGTCACACAAATACTAAGCTTTTGTAAAACCTTATTCCAGAACATGTTAACAGTATGTGCAATGTACTTATTTATTTTAGTATTTATTATTAGTATTTATTTTATAAAACTGGAAAAATATGGATTTTCTACATAGTCAAAGGGGACACACAGAATATCCCAATGGTGTGTGCTTCCAGTCACTGTTTTGTCTATACAATTAAATATGTTGTGTTTGGGAAATTCTGGGCTTGATTTTATTTACAGGGAAAAAAGTATAATAGACAGTGCTTTATAATGTGAAAAACCCCTTTTTATTTCAGTCAAATTTCTCTCCTTGTGTTTTGTTTATAATTATGTAAATAAAAGTAGATTCCTCTATACAGATACAGATACAGATTTAAGGAGCTGAATTTGTAATGTATGTGAGTCAACACTTAGACTTGTTCTGTCATTAATGTCTTGTGGTGTTGAGGATCCTTAGAAATCCCATTCTCACCCTACATAAAGCTTATTTAGATAAAGTATAGCTAGACATGGACTAGATTGCATATGTGGACTTCCTGAGTAAGTTCCTTATTAAACCAACCCCATTCAGATCATGATTTTGAAGTCAGTTTTCCATTTATTTTTCCCACCTTACTCAGATAAAGTTGTTTTGTGCTGCTTTCTGCAGGAAGTGAGCAATGATGGGATTAAGGAATGTAGAATTCTAAGGAACCAGCTAAAGATGGAATTGATTGAAGCATGAGGGATGGCTCTGTGTTCCTGCTGCAGGTGGAGGGAACCCACCAACTCACACTTTATGTGCTCTGGCTTCTCTTTGCAGCAGGGGAGTTTTTAAAAAAAGCAATGTGGCCTTTGCTCAGACAAAGAAGGTCAAAATGTGGGATTGTGTATTTAATACAAATCCAAAGGGTTTAGTAACTTCACTAAGATATGAAACCTAAAGAATTTTACTGACTCTCCAATCGTCAAGATAACCCATAAGTCAGTCTTGCAGAACTATCATGAACTGTTCCAGCTGAGGCATGAATTTTGCCCATCTTGCCCACTGTCCTGTGGTAGCTGATGGATTTCAAAGAAAATCCATTCTGATATTTCAGTTAGCTCTTGAAAGGAAATCAATTATGCAGCTCAGTTGTGGGGGCAGAGTATTGTCTTAGGTTGCAATGTAAAATGTAATGGTGATAGATGTATTCTATCACCATCTATTAAAACCAGGTGGGGCAGTGTTCTTTGTCTATTCCATGATCCATCCCTCATAACTCCAGGAGATATCCTCTGTTCATGGGCCATTGAGTGTCACTGTGTGACTGATAAAATTCCATCATCCCATTGGGAGAAGCTCCATCCAGGGGGAGGAGCCAAACATTCCTACCTGGATATAATCTGAGCCTGGAACAGCACAGGCAGCCTTTTCCCACTGGATTCCCAGAGGAGCAGCCTTCTTCTCCACTGGATTCCCAGAGGAAGACCAGGCCCATCTCCACCACCACCAGGACTTCAGAGGAAAACTCCCCCCTTGTACAGGATCACTGCTTTAGCAGAACCACATCTGTCACTGCAGGAGGAGTGACACCATTTAATGGGACTGCCGCCAACACCCTGACCCACAGGGNCTGCTCTGGGCACCCTGTGCATTTTGCAGTGCCCTTGTATTCATCCACAGAGATACTTCTTTATTTTTGAAAAAGAAGAGGAAGAACTCAAATACCAATAGGTTTAGTTGGGTATTTGGTGGCCTTCACATGTGACCAGTGGAGGTGAGTTTTCTTCAGAATTAAGGTTCTGATTAGAGGAGTCTGGCTGGCATTTAGGAGAGTGTAAAACCCCATTTTGAATTGTAAAGCTTTAACAAATGCTCCTCATGGATGAGGAACACAATTACTCAAGAAGCATTTTGCAGGTTTTTTTCAAACCCTTCAGAATAGGAACATTTGCTGCCTCCCTTCCTAGTCACAGGAGAACAACACTGGGATTAATCATTCTCAGGCTAAATCCTGTACTCACAATCTCCTCTTTTAAAACTGTGCTTACAGAGCAATCCCAACTGAATTCAACACGAGTAGGAAAATTTCCTTTGGGAGCTCCTGCTAATTCAAGTGACTCAAAATAGTTCATTCAAAACAATTGTATTGTTTGTTCACCCAGAAGAACACAGGAAGGCACATTCCTCTGAGAGCTACGTTAACTTTCCCGGTTTTCTGAAAGTTTAAGAAGCTCAATCTTGACCCAAATACCTTGAGTTCAGAGCCAGGAGACACAGCAGCTCTCTCTATCCATAAATTTTGCTGGAATATGGCTGTGCATCCCCTCATCCCTTCCCAGTTTGGGGTTGCTATGCCCAAGAGACTGATATCCCTGAGAGATGAACCACAATCAATTTCTGCCAAAGTGGCCAAAAATAGTATAATTTAGTTTAAGAAACTGAACAATGGTTGAAAAAGTAAAGTTGTCAGTTTTAGTTTCTTATCAGGTTATTTGTTAGCAGCTTAAGTTTAGAATTAGGAGTGAAAAAAGCATCTTAGACACAGGATTTAGTCTACTATGATTACTGAAATTATGTTTATTTTAGTGGAGAGAAGGCAGAGGTTTATGTCAGAATAGTTTTCAAATATTTTAATTAGAAACTGATGAAACACTTCTAGGTATTTTTACCGCTCTTTTGTGTAATGAAAAGCAAATACTGTGGTTTGCTCTTCTCCCAGAGTTCACAGACTTTGGGACACATGGATATGTGTTCATTCAGGAGCCTGTGCTGCAGTTTGTGCTCTCCTAGGAAGTCAGGGCCCCTCCTCTCTGGCAATTCCAGTTTTTCCAGGGTTAGAGTCACCCTGACAGCTGTGCCATGCCATCAATCCATCTACTGCTGCCACGTGGGGGTCTTGTGTCATCCTTCATATACATCCTTTGGCTCCACTGTTACACTTAATTGTAGTATTTTATTTGATTTTGCAACCCTAAAGTGCCAAATTTCAAAATATGACTGACAGTACCAAGTGTAAACTCATTAAAAATATTGTTTCTTATAGAGAGCTTCCTTTTGATTTTAAATCTTGTACCACCCACCAGCTTTTCTTTCTCATTTTGGCTAAGATCAACATTTTTTAAAAGGCTTTTAAAGTTTGGGAGTGAAAAATAATTTCATTTTACCATTTTATACTTTTTTAAATTAAAAAAAAAGGTGCTTCTCTTCTGTCTTCCACACACAAGTTTGGTGCTAGACAGGAAAATGAGATTTCAAAGATGTTATATCTGGACTTACTCTATGGAAAAAATATATTTTCTATTTAAGTAGTGGATTTGTTTAAGTTAACTTGATAAAAGCTGGATTTGGTGACAAGATGATTTAATACAACGCTTGCTAACAAGTTGCAGACGTTACCAGTGTGTCAAAACAACACTGCCAGAGGCATTCAGGCATCAGGCTGGACTGGTAACTCCAGTGCACTGGAACAGCTTTCTGGCAGCTATTTTATTCCTCAGTGCTGCTGATTAAAGGCAGCTTCAGTTACGCTTTTCTTTCCTCCCAGACATTTCATTCACATACAATTTTATTTTTGCTCACAAATAGAAAGTTAAAGATTTTCAAATTAATAAAAATGAAGATGTAGAAGCTTTAAAAAAAATTAAAATGTAGGAGCCTGTCTTGACTGGATGTGAACTGGAATTTTAGAATTATTTTTTCTTCTACAGTTAGGCTGCTTTATCTCCATTGTGATGCACAGCTCAGGTGCATTTGGCACTTCAGGAATTTTTGGATATTTGCCCTTTGTCTTTGTCCACCTCCTTCAGGAAACCTGTCTATGATCAAAAAGCTTAGAACTGCTATGGGAATGAATATTCTTGTCATTTCAATAGATATAAAGTGGCATTTGCTGAGAGATATGTATGTCAATATTTTTTTATGAATAATGTTGGATTTCTATTTTATTCCTTTGATTTTAGGAACCCGTGGGACTAGACCACAAAAGCCATGCAAAACCTTCCCTTTTGATCCAAAATAAAAGTGCCATTAAATTTTAAACTAGTAGTTTATCCTTTCCCATTTCTGTTCAGGGTGTTGATAATGTCCAAAGGTTTCTCCTGTTAGCAAAGAATTTGCAATTAAAATTTATACCTGTGCAGTACTGACCAGAATGCTTTCTGAAACAGTTGCAAGCTGTAGATTAGGTTTTCAAATTATAACAGATTTCACATCAAAGGTGTGATGCTGAATTTTACTGACAAAATGTGCTATTTTGATTACTTATTTTTAATTAGGTTTTTTATTGTTTTACATATGCCCTTGTATAGGCAAATGTGAGGGAGAGATTTGTGTAAAATGAGATGGGAATTTGTGGAGCTAGAGCTTGAAGCTCAAAACCCGAAGCCCTGAGGTTCCTGACAGGAGGATTTGGAAGGACATGGAATGGTGAGTAGTGAATTTTGGGAGTGTGTCTGTGTGCTTGTGCAGACAGCTGCTGCTCATGATGCTCCAGCCCGTGCCCCTGCTGAGCTGGAACAGTGGGAAATATATCTTGGGTTGTTTGAAGTGTTTAACTCACCAGAGCTGCTTCCCAAAACTGAGCACAGCTGCTCTTGAGCTGTGTTTGTGCACGGTGTGGTGCAGCCACCTGAGCACAGGTACCTGGTGCTGTTTTGGAAGCCCCAGTGTCACCAGGACATCCAGAGTAGCCACAGCAGATGCAGGGTGAGTCAATCAGCAGCTGGATATTTATGCCCCAAAGCGTCTTTGGATATCCACTTTAGTAATCTGATTTCTCAAAACTCATTCAGAACTAACTCAGGAAGGTGCATTAGACAGGTCTGTAAAATGTAACTCTTCATGAGTCACCAGGCCAGTTCTGGACCCTCACAAAGAGGGACATGGAGGGGCTGGAGCGTGTCCAGGGCAGGGAACGGGGCTGGGGAAGGTTCTGGAGTCCCAGGAGGGGCTGAGGGAGCTGGGAAGGGGCTGAGCCTGGAGAAAAGGAGGCTCAGGGGGGACCTTGTGGCTCTGCACAGCTCCTGCCAGGAGGGGACAGCCGGGGGGGTCGGGCTCTGCTCCCAGGGAACAGGGACAGGAGGAGAGGGAACGGCCTCAGGCTGGGCCAGGGCAGGCTCAGGGTGGGCAGCAGCAGGAATTTCCCCATGGAAAGGGTGCTCAGGCCTTGGCAGGGGCTGCCCAGGGAGCTTTGGAGTGCCCATCCCTGCAGGTGTCCCAGGAAGGGCTGGAGGTGGCACTCAGAGCTCTGGGCTGGGGACAAGGTGGGCATTGGGCACAGCTGGGACTCCATGGCCTGGGAGGGCTGCTCCAACCTCAGTGACTCTGGGATTCCATTACCTCGGTGGAATGAATGCAAAAAGTCATCAAAATCCCTGAGGAAAGGAAGTCACAGAGGAAGCACTGCAGTGAACACAGGGCAACTTCTATTTTGTGCAGGTGGACAGGCCTTTGTTTAAATTGAAGGGACACTGGTAATATCTGATACATGGCTCCAGATGTTGCATCAGTAGTCACAGATTTAAAGATAAATCTTGATATTGTCAAAGGGCCTAATCATCTTCATTTTCCATTCTCATTACTGTTTATGTCAAATGTCCCATTTTAACACTGCACTACGCATTTGTGTCCTAAAGTTTAATATATGTATAATCACACAGCCAAATGCAAAAAGATGTGTCAATTCTGTGGTGTATTAAAAACACAAAAATAAATGAAATGGGCTCTTTACTTGTACTCTTGAATTATCCATTCAAGCATTTAACTGGCAGACTCTTAATCCCCTGACAGCACCTGGAGGGCTGCTGGTAGAACACCAGAGGGATGGTGGGAGGATATGACATATGACACTGGGGCAGGATCTGAACTCAGACAAATGAAATCTGTCAGCCAGCTCCTCAAAGCCTGCCACAGTTCTTATAGTGCTTGGTTGAGCTGGCTTGATACACAGACTTATTGTATTATTCAGCTGGTTTGATTTTCCTTTTTATGACAACCTTACCCTGGAGACCATCCATCTCTTTGCAGTGTTGGAGCATGGCTCAAACTGAATGATATTTCAATATCATTTATAATCCTATACTGTAAACAGAAGTGATGGTTTCTTCTAACCACTGTGAAGAATTCCAATAGATACACTGGACTTTTGTTTCCTCAGAGGGTTGGAAATACTTTGGAGTTGGGAAATTTTCTGTAGCTTAGGATAGTAAGTTTTATAGCAGAAGAGCTATGAAATGCCCTGCAAAGGACAGGAATTTTTGCCATATATGCCCTGGCTGTTAATGGTGCATGTGAAGAACTACAGCTGCAACAAATTATTTGCCAAAAATTCAAATGGTAGCTATTATCAGCTTTCAGCTTAAAAACACAGCTATGATCAGACATCCTGAGAGGAACATCCCCCATTCACTGCGGAGCAGTTTCAGTTTTCACTCCTCCCCATGAGCAACATCCCATTTTTGCTCTGATTTCCTGTGAGTCCGACCAATAGAAATAATGATATTTCAAATAACAAAATTGATTGATCAATCCTTTTTAACTACACAGCATAAATAACAGATTTAGTGTTTATATAAGTTGTGACTGCCCCTGGATCCCTGGAAATGTCCAAGGCCAGGTTGGACATGGCTTGGAGCACCCTGGGGTAGTGGGAGGTGTCCCTGCCCATGGCATGGGATGGAAGATGAGCTTTAAAGTCCCTTCCAAGTCAAACCAATCTAAGAGACTTGGATTCTATGCAATAATTAAAAATAAATTTTAGCATGTGGACTTTTCTTTTACCATAATTGTTCAAGTTTCAAAATATTTTTGAAATATACCATGGAAATATTTCTTAATGAAGCAGCTTGCACTTCAATGTTTTATTTTTCATTTAAATACTATAGTTACATGTGTAAAGTACAAAGAGAGGCAATGTACAAAGGCTGTAACTGAAATAGAAATGTAGAATATAACACAATAGTAATCCTGTTAAGTAATTCTATTTGCTGATGCAATACAAGACAAGTCAAAAATGCACAGTCTTTTTTGTACACATGTCAAATAGCTCCATAATAATTCAAATGCTGACAACTGCCATTGTTCTCTGACTGGCAAACAAAGCAACTATTTCGGTGTTTGATCCAATTTTTTTGATTGTGACTATGTTAAATGACATATTGCATCAAACATTTACAAAAAACAAGGGAAAAGGGTTTTTTCTGTTCTCTATTGAAATTAACTAAAAATGCTGGCACATTCCCAGGCACCAACAGCTAATCAACAAACTAGAAACAACTCAAATCATCCCCTTGCCTAAATTTGGGAGTTTTTGTGACCAAAGTGCTGCCTCCAGCCCTGGGCCAGCACAGCAAGGACCTGGAGCTGCTGCAGAGAGCCCAGAGGAGGCTCCAGGATGAGCAGAGGGATGGAGCAGCTCTGCTGGGAGGAAAGGCTGGCACAGCTGGGATTGTTCACCTGCACAGGAGAAGCTTTGGGCTGAGCTCAGCGGGGCCTTGCAGGGCCTGAAGGAGCTGCAGGAAAGATGGAGAGAGACAATTGCCAAGGGCTGCAGGGACAGGACCCAGGGAATGGCTGCCAGTGGCAGAGGGCAGGGCTGGATGGGATCTTGGGAATTGGGAATTGTTCCCTGGCAGGGTGGGCAGGCCCTGGCACAGGGTGCCCAGAGGATCCCTGGCAGTGCCCAAGGCCAGGCTGGACACTGGGGCTGGGAGCAGCCTGGGACAGGGGAAGGTGTCCCTGACATGGCAGGGGTGGGATGGAATGATACTTCCATCCCAAACTATCCTCTGATTCCATAGAAGGTGAGAGATGTATGTATCTCCTAATGTCTATTGCTTGATCCTGGTTTAATTAACACAAGCACCCCCAAAACAATAAATTTCCTCAAAGACCCCATTCCAAGCTCTTTGCCCACGGCCTGTTATCCTATGCTGGGCACCCAGATGTCACTTAGCTCATGCTGTAACTAGAGAAGAATAATTAACAAAGTTCCTAAATGTCTGCATTCTCTGATTTGAAAGAGTAAAATGCTGCTAAGAGAGATTTCTGAGGAAAAGATGGTCATGGAATGCTGCCAGGTGGTATTCCAGCATCACTCTCAGTAGGTTGGGAGGTGATGCCAGTCAGGTTTTGAAAAGTTAACTCACTGAAGCTCCCAAATGAGACAGATCTCTTCATTATTTGACATTTATATGTATTTGGGTGGCAAAGCTCAGCTGTTAGTAACTGTTACCAGTTCATGCATTTGCCTGGTCAGTGTAAATCTTCTTTACAGCTTTCCTACAAGACCTCTTGCAGTTTTATTCTGGATTTTTTTTTCTGAATTCAGTCAGTGCCAGCTACATGCAGACTTCAGCAAAACTCTGTTCAGAGAAAAAAAAAATCAATTAGTAAAGCAGAGACAAATTCAACAAGGCCGACAATTCCCCAAAGATGATGATTTCGATTCAATCTCCTCTCTTACTCTGCCTTGGACAAACTTTTGAGCCAACAATAAAATACAACCAGAATTTCATCTAACCACAGTTTAAGAATTTTACCTCTTTGTTTTCCTTTGCTTTTCAAAGACATCCCTGAAACAAAATGGGGGCATTTCAAGTTGCAAAGCAAAATCAATTAAACTTCTGAAGCTCTAGAACTGATGGAGAAAAAGTGGCAAGTTTTCATTTTAATTTGATCTACATAGTTTTTCTTAGTTTTTATTGCCTGGTTCAGCACCTGAATCAAAAAATAAATCATTTAAGAGCTCTAATGATGCTCTCCTTCAGAACTAAGATTAAGCCATACTGATCCCTGAAGAGATACTAACAACTGCACTGCCCAGGAGTGGGAATAAGCCTCTCAAAATTGGGTATTATTAGAGAAAATAATATGTTAAAAGGACACACCCCCTGGCTACTTTGTCTGGAGAAGCATATCTGTATAAAAATAAAAAATAATTGCGTTGTTTCTCATGCAGAACTTATCAGAGGGAAAGTCTGTGTATTTTGTCTTTTCCATAAAAATCCATGTTATCATAAAACAGCTCTTCTGAGGAAAACTATTTGCATCTTTTCTGGGAGTGCTGGTGCATTCTTGCATAAGCATTCCATACTTGTGAATAAGGAGCAGCTTCTATAGCTTAGAGTGGCATCACAGCAGTTTGTGTGCAGCATACAGCAAATAAATCCAATTTTATGTCAGGTTTGGGAGCCTTTTTCTGCACTCATTTATTGCTGTCATGGCTTTACCTGTGAAACATATCTGAAACAATTAAATAATTTTCATGTATGGAAGATTAGCATGTGAAGAGATGCTTTATACAGGATGTGGTAGGAGGGGCATTGAGCATGTCAGGAGAATTTGAGACAAGGACAAGACTTGTCCCTGGATCCCTGGCAGTGCCCAAGGCCAGGCTGGACACTGGGGCTGGGAGCAGCCTGGGACAGGGGAAGGTGTCCCTGACATGGCAGAGGTGGGATGGGATGGGCTTGAGGTGCCTTTCACCCCAAACCATTTTGGGATTCTCTGATTCTTGCAGAGCTTTACTGGTTCCAGTTCTGAAGATTGGCACAAGTTATTTTGGACATCAGAGCTCCAGATAAATTTGATTTGATAAGCAACCACAGACTTTCCTTCCTCCTTACCCTATCATAATTTTTTCTCTGTCCTCTGAGACCACCAGTTAGTTGTGTCCTCTTTCCTTCTCATCAGATTTTAAATTTTCGAGGCAGGGATCATCCCTTTCTAATGCTCTTCTGTTTCCTCCCTTTCCTCCCCAAAACTGAGAACACAGTCAGAACATTTAAAAAAAAAAAAAGAACACCCTGTAAGAAAGAATGCAGTAGCAAATATTCCCTTTTCAAATAGAATCATTACCATAGCACAGCTATCCTTCAGCTCCCAGCAGTTGCAAATGGAACAGGGAGATGTTAGTGTTCCCTTCCACTGATCTCATTATACAAACCACTAAGAGGAGCAAGGGAATACATTTGGAGAGCTTTCATGTGGTTAAAGCGACAGGGGAAATTCAGGCTTTGATATCCCCTTGTTCAGTGTATCTGTCTCACTTTGTGCCTGCCCCTCAAAAGGCAAGGCTGAAAAAATATTAGAGGCTTGTTGAAAGGGATTGGAAAAATGAGAAAAGGCCCTAATTAAAAGGACAAAAATATACTTGGAAAGTGTTTCTCAGTGTTTTTAAGTTCAAAACCGGACCACCTATCCAAATCTCCTCATTAAAAGTCAGATTCAATTTTCATGCTGAGAGCTTGATACCAGGTTTCTACCCAGCTAGACAAATACTTAGTGCTTTGATTTCCACATTACCAAGGTGCCTAACAGGCACTGATTGATAGCTGTGTTTGTGACCTGATGATCTAGGTAGAGAAAAGTCAGCATCCACAAGTGCTGATTTGGTAGGAAAGCTCAGAGATCAAGAGATTTGTCCACAACTGCCTGGAATGCAAAGCACAATCCCTGGCTCTGGAATGCCAAGTCACCAAACAGAAACCGAGGAACCTTTCCTTCTTTTTTCTCTTTTCTTTTTTCTTTTCTTTTCTTTTCTTTTCTTTTCTTTTCTTTTCTTTTCTTTTCTTTTCTTTTCTTTNTTTTCTTTTTCTTTTTCTTTTTCTTTTTCTTTTTCTTTTTCTTTTTCTTTTTCTTTTTCTTTTTCTTTTTCTTTTTCTTTTTCTTTTTCTTTTTCTTTTTCTTTTTCTTTTTCTTTTTCTTTTTCTTTTTCTTTTTCTTTTTCTTTTTCTTTTTCTTTTTCTTTTTCTTTTTCTTTTTCTTTTTCTTTTTCTTTTTCTTTTCCTTTTTCTTTTCCTTTTTCTTTTCCTTTTTCTTTCATTTCTTTCATTTCATTTTACTTTTATTTTTCATTTTAACACTCTTATCTCTGTGCCTTGCTGACTCGTTCTTCTATTGACAGAACCAAAATGTTACATGAGGACCATGGAAAATCTAGGATGGAAAGCAAAGTTGACACTAGCCAAAGATTTCGTTGAGTAGCTGTGGCAAGGCTTGAGGGGGAAAAAAAAGTACCAAATCATGTAGAAATAAGTATATGCGGAGTCCAGCTAAAGAGGTGTCAAAACAGCTCAACAAACTTTCGAGCAAAGGGATGGAGCAAACTCTGTAATTTATTGCCTTCAGAGTATGGCACTGTGTAGGGCAGAGTGCACATGAAATGTGGCCCTCTACAATTCAGGCTGCTGCAGAAATTCATTTCCTTTTGTTTTTCCTTAGAAAACTGGAGTTTGTTAAGTCCCTGCACAGCTGATTCCTGCTCTCCAGAGAATTCAGCTGCACAGCATTGCCTTGTGCAGCATTCCCAGCCTGGGGGGATGTTCTGGAATGTGACAGAACAAGGAGATGTGTGCCTGGCCATGGTGATGGGGACTCTGAGGTGGCAGTGGAAATAGCTGTGTGCTTCCCTTCAGAATTTAATTAATCATTGCCTCTGAATGATTCACATGGACAGAGATGCACTGGGTAGCTTTTAATCTAATTAGGCTATTAGCTAGTAGTAGCCATATCTAAATAGAAGGTGAAGATTGTATTTCAGTCAGAGCACCGGTCTGGGAGATAAGGCACAAAGTTGGGTTCTTTCATGCCCATTAAAGAGGGTAATGTTAAACCCAAAAAAACAAACCTGGAGATTAAGCTACATTTTGTGGAATTTAGATATATGTTGCAAAATTGCATGAAAATACTTATCGAAGGAGAAATTTGTCTCTTAATATAAGAACTAAATATATATATAAGGAAAATATATAGGCAGAATACATATAAAATATATTCATTTATGCACTGCCTGAAAACATATCCTTTAATTTGTGTAATTGTCAGCTCTCACAGGATAAAAAACAATACCTGCCTAAAAATAATACACCTGCTTGAAAATTTAGTAAGAACTAGAATAATGGGGCTATATTTTCATTTTAGTAAATTATTGGGTCTTGGTGCAAAGATTTATTTTACAGAATAAAAGCATTTAAGCAGGACTTAATATTACTGTTATGTGTCAGTGATAGTAACACTGGGACTTCAGTCTGCATTACTACAATGATTAATTAAAGTCCTTGTTCAGGATGAGTGAACATCATTATTGTTTTTAAATAGAAAAGGCAGATAACCATTAGTGATTACTCCTCAATTCCCAGTCTCGCTTGTTAAGGACTAAAGAATACTAAAGTAGGTTGTACAGTTTTCATGAAGCTGTAAACGGAGCCAAGAATAACAATATTACTATGCAACACATACAAAGGTAAAGAGTGAGAGCTGGATGAGCTTAAAAATTAAAGCTACAAAAATTCTGCACTGCTGGAAGTGAAAACATTACTGTTATTTTTAGTAATAAGGTAAAAGAAATGTGGGCTATAGCTTTCTTTTAAACAATTTTTGGTAATTGCAGAATTTTTAGAATGCATCCCTGGATGCAGCTGCATTACTTAAACCATGTAAATAAACCACACTGCCTTAAAAACATGGAGAGGAATCCTGTAGTCTTGGATAATTTCAGTATATCAGTAAGAATACTGAAACACAAACCTGGTGCCAATTAACTGGCCATTAGAATTTACACACGTTGGTTAAAATAAAAATCATTGAGAAAGGCTTCTGTTGACTTGGCTGAAATCAGGAATTAAAGCCATGAGAAGGGGAAGGAAGGGAAGGGAAGGGAAGGGAAGGGAAGGCCTGTCTGAGNAGGGAAGGGAAGGGAAGGGAAGGGAAGGGAAGGGAAGGGAAGGGTTGCATGTCCTTGTAGTGTAACAAGAGCAGAGCTCTCCCTTCTCTGCTGTCCTCTGTGGAGAGCATCCAGACAAATCAGAAAAGTAGAGGAGGTCAGAGCTATTTCTAATTATTACACTGTTAATTTAGAGCCATCAATAACTCAGAGAAATGCTTCCTGAATTAATCCATTTAAAGCACACATGGTCTGAAAAGATGAAATCCCTATTAAGGGAAATGCATGCAGCAATAACAAAACTTCTCAAGTCATCTTTTAAACAAACAAGTCTTTTGAGAAGACATTTTGGGCACATGTTGCGAAGAACAGCAAATAATCTTTGTGGTTCACACTTATATTCTGTTACCTGTCTTTCAGAAAAATATGAAGTGAAGCTGAGCTGAAGCTGCATCACAACAATCTCAGTGACCAAGAATTATATATAAGTTCACAAATAAGAAGAAAATAGGGAAGTGATAGAGATCATGTGTCCTCTGCTGAAGACCAGGTTTCAGGCCACATAAAATGATGGAAAGATGGAAGATTCTAGTGGTAAAATGATTCTTCCAGTAGGACACAAAAGATCATTAGGAAGTATTTAAATCAGGGCAATTAATAATTGGTCCAAGAGAACATTTTTCAAAAAATCATTAATATTCATGATCCCACCTGGGTATTCAAAATGTGTATAACTGCAACTGAATGATGTTGCCATTTTGGCATTGTCCTTCCTTCAAATGCAAAAGATTTGCTTCTTCAGCAATGCATAAGAACTGGAAAATAGAGAATATGGACAAAACTCCAGGAATTTATCAGCACAGAAGCATGAAATCCTTCAGATATTTGGTATGATATAAGGAAGGATGTTAATTATTCAGTAACTAAGGGGTAATCTCAGACTTGTGTTGGCTCCAAGTTTGGCAGCAGATGCAGTTGCCATCCCGTTCTTTTGTTTGATCTTTATGAAGATAGAGCTGAAGTGGAAATGGATGCAGAGAGCTGGATTAGGGGAAAGGTCAAGGTCTGTTTTCTGGCTGGTTTTTGTGATGGTGTGTCTCACTGCTGACCTGGGAGAAATAATATAATTTTGACCCTGCCTTTAGGTTTCATGGTGAGCCAAATTAATTTTATGGGTTTTATTTCTGGTCTGTGGGGTCACCTCAGAAGGGGAAGGTTTTATATGTGTTTCTTTGTGATGGTACTAAAAAAGCCAACCCTAAAGGCTTACAAGTTATGCCTTTCCCTGACTTTACTCCTGATTTAGAATATCCACATTTAAATTCTACAGCTGCTCTCTCAGGACTTCAGAGAATCATGGAATCCCAGAATGGGTTGGGTTGAAAAGGCCCTCAAAGCCCATCCAGCCCCACCCCTGCCATGGCAGGGACACCTTCCCCTGTCCCAGGCTGCTCCCAGCCCCAGTGTCCAGCCTGGCCTTGGGCACTGCCAGGGATCCTCTGGGCACCCTGTGCCAGGGCCTGCCCACCCTGCCAGGGAACAATTCCCAATTCCCAATGTCCCACCCAGCCCTGCCCTCTGCCACTGGCAGCCATTCCCCCTTGTCTGGTCTTTGCAAGCAAATGTTACCAAGTCTGTATTATAAATCTATGAACCTTTGTGAAAATTTATGGTGTATTTTTGGCTTTTATTAGAAAAATTTGGCCATTATATGTAAATAAGTTATTCAATGTCCAGTGAAGTCCCTGAAGTCAGTGAAGATAGTAATCCAGAGAATCAGCTGTATTTTTGGGGGGTTTTATTCCCTAGGTATTTTGGATTAGATTAGTCGAGTCTGCTCTCTGTTCTAATCCAATTGTTCTTTCCAAGGTGAATTTTCATTGCCACCAGGGTAGAAACTTATAAAATGTGGATAAATTTTGCCTTCCCTGCCCCATCCCCTGATATGTTGGATTTTTGGTTTGTTTGGCTTTTTTATTCAGCATCATGTGTGTATGAACAAAATAATCTTTGATACCAAAAAATGAGTCATTTTACAGCACAAAAAGCATCTTGATCCAAACAAATCTGTTCACTCATTTGAGTAGACATTAGAATATTTCCTCACACCCTCAGTTTTCAGCACAAGGTGAACACAATCTGTCACTCAAGGCCTTGTATCATTTGTCTCCAGCAGCATTAAAAAGAGATTTCCCATTAGACTACAGGATGCTGCTTGGCACATACAAATATTTTTCTTTTTTTTAGTTTAAACAAAAATCCTTTACATTTCATTATTGGAAGATTAGGACATTCAGGACCTTTTTTTTTTTTTTTTTTTTTGTGGATTTCTTTTTGCCTTAAAACAAGCTCACATTTTGTTGGCATAACAATCAATTATATAAAGAAATAAAGGTTAAAATTATCGAGCTGATATAAAGACTGAAAAGATGAAAGCTGAAAAATGTAAATTCAAAGCCATTTAAGTTCAGTAATATCAGTTGACTCTGTGTCTTTTATCCATAACTTCTATATAACCTGCATCATACATATATATAATATATATGTCTCCAGTGATCTTCATCACTCCCCTCACTTTTCTTGCTCCTAAATAAGAAGGATTTAGGTTTTTTATAAAAAATTAGTAAACCACTCCAGAAATAAGCAAGTGTTTCATCATCTGTTTCAAAGTGAAATACTGTATGAAAAAATAACCCTTTCAATTTAAGTCTTTTTAAATTTCTTCCTCAAAACAGCATTTTTTCAGTGGTTTTATGCAGGTTTTTTTGCCTTAAATAGTTTATTTTGTGTAAGTGATGCATTGCAGGTTGCTCCAAGGCAGGGACAGTTTTCCCCTCACCTTTTTCTCTCTCCTTTTCCATCCCCAAGTTCTGTTAAAAATCCACCAAGCCACTCCTCATTTTTGAAGGTTTGGATACAGAACTGGAACACCCATTATTTTCCCACCTGTAGCAATGCTCACTCTGGAAAGCTAAGTTAGAGCTGCAGAAAAATAGGTTCATTAAATGCTATTTGCACAATAATGCACCATGAAGAACTTATTATTTTATATTTAAATTACTGTAAATTAGAGAAGGAGCAGGATTAAAATATTCACAGCAGCTGCCTGAGATGGTTTCAGCTCTGCACTGAGGATGACAAGATGAGGTGTTTGAGTCGTGCTGTGGTGCTTTGGAGCTGGCAGGAAGGTCTGTGTGATGCCAGTACCATCTTCAGGCAAGTCAGGGCATAACAGAGGAATTTCTCAAAACTAAAGGCCAAAGCATAAATCAGGCTGAAAATCAGCCATTCCACCTGCTCAGGTGTTACCCTTTGTTAAAGTCAAAAATGTTGTGTTTTGCCTACTTTGAACCTTCTCTTGCACAGCAGTAATAGATTTTTAAACACATGCAAAGTTGAGTAACCTTAGTTTCAAAAAAAAAGGGGGATTAATTTTCTTTTTTCAATTACAGACTGATTGCAAACAGACTGAGGGGACAGATCTGAACATTCCTCATCAGTACTCATATATCAATTTAAAATATAATAACATTTAAATTTACCTTGTTAAGCACTGAAATCCCTTGCTGCAGGATGTACAGCAGCTAATAATTTATTTGGATTTTGATGTGACTCTGAAATGTGGAAATCCATCAAGAGCTGTGAAAATAAAACCACACCTGGCTGAGAAACCCCCTCAATGTAAATTGTTGAGAGAGAACTTTTCAACCACTTATTCTTTTTTTTATATATACTCTTTCCTAAACAACCAGTTGGAACTAGGATAGTTGAGCAATTAAAATAAATGGGGCTTTGACCTCGCCAGCACCGTGTGGGAGTGTTGCTGCTAACCAGATTTTTGGAAAGCATTTGGGTAACATGGTGATTTATGCATGTTTAGAAGGATAATTGGACAATACAGTAATATTGGAAAACCATACTACATGATTTTCCTGAGGACACACTAGGTTTAATTCTGTCAATTCAAATATCTCTGCTCAATTGCAGAATCAATTTTGTTTTCATGCTCCCTGGGAGGAAAGCCTTTTTCTACTTAAGACTCTCTTGTCCCTTGTCGTAGCAATTTTTTCAGGTTTCAGTGGAGCCAGTGTTTAAATGTTGCTTCTAGAAATATTCTGACCTTGCCAATCACTTTTTTTGCTGTTGGATAGTGTTGGTACTTTCCAATATCTACTTATGACTTGTCTTTGAAACAGTCAGGAGGAGGGTTGCTTCAAATTTTTGTCCTCCACCCCTCAAATTCAATATTTACTATCAATGTGGTGTGTGCTTCAGGACATTTACTACTCTGTATGGAACAGAGTAATTTTTAAATATTGTTTTTTTTAAGATTAACAGGAAGGTTGTACACAAAACATAATCTTATATGGCTATGGCTTTATTCTAATTAAGAACTATAGGTATGATGGCTGTTACTGCTGTATAAAACTGCACTGTGATTCCCAGGAGATTTAGGGAAGCTTTTCAACAGTTGGATCTTGAAGTTTTATTTTCTGTTTCAGAAAGAGAAAACTCATTTGAGGCCTTCAGGCTTCAGCGATTTTGAAATTAAGCTGCTATAGAGAACTATCACAGCACTTCTTATCCATGTGGAAGCTCAGGCCAGATGATCCAAGCTGGAATTGAGGTCTCATTTCTCAGTTGCTGGTGTGTGGATTAATATGTCAGAGAGAAACTGTAGCATCAGTATGAAATGCCTTTGTAAAAGCATTTGCCAGCCCTTCACACTGTCCACTGCAGAGCAGTTTCCTGAAATCCTGATTCATTCCTCCTGCACACCTGAGAACTCCTGGGCTCTGAAGCAGCTCCAGGCAAGCAGACTTGGAGCTTCTTAAAAGTCTGAAGGTGCCAGACCTTTGCTGAGGCGAGATTCTGTTTCTTTGTGGTCCCTGAGCTTTGTGTTTGGCTCTGGTGAGGAAGGGCAGGAAGTTTGTTGTTGCTGTGGTCCTTTCACCACCAGTGGTTTTGGCAGCCTGCTAACCTGCTCTTCCCTGCCAGCACCACTTCTCCTGCAGCAGGAACTGGATGGAAATGTGCCAGATCTCACCCAGCTGGTGTGGACAGTCCCCAGTTTAGGCCTGTGCCTAAATAATGCAAACTGCAGAGGGCAACTCTCAAGAAAGCCATCGGCTACTGCCACATCTTCGACTGGCTTAGAGGAGGATGAGGATGGGGAAAGGTCTGGAGGGGAAGCGGAGTGAGGAATGGCTGAGGGCTCTTGATCTGTTCAGCTAGAGAAGAGAAGACTGAGAGGAGAGCTCAGCAGGGGCTGCAGCTTCCTTGTGAGAGGAAAAGGAGGGGCAGGCACTGATCTCTGCTCTGTGTGACCAGGGACAGCACCCAGGGACAGCTGGAGACAAGGGAATCTTCTGCTCCCCCAGAGGTGCTGGCACTGCCCAGGCTCCCCAGGGAAAGGTTCTGCTCCCCCAGAGGTGCTGGCACTGCCCAGGCTCCCCAGGGAAAGGTTCTGCTCCCCCAGAGGTGCTGGCACTGCCCAGGCTCCCCAGGGAAAGGTTCTGCTCCCCCAGAGGTGCTGGCACTGCCCAGGCTCCCCAGGGAAAGGTTCTGCTCCCCCAGAGGTGCTGGCACTGCCCAGGCTCCCCAGGGAATGGTCCCGGCCCCGAGGCTGCCGGAGCTCCAGGAGCGTTTGGGCAGCGCTGCCAGGGATGGACAGGGGGGATTGCTGGGGCTCTGGGCAGGGACAGGAGTCAGACTCAATAATCCTGGTGAGTCCTTCTAGGTTATCCTTATATCCCACCCATGTTACTCTGTGATTCTGTTGCTGCAGGAAGATATTGAAAACAAGGCATGTGTAGTTTCACTGGATCTAGGCTGGGCTTTGAGATTTTCCATCCATATATACTCAGTCTAATTTAAAATGCACTTCAGACTCAGAATGAATCTGGCTAACCTGTGCTACCCATGTCCAGGACACCAGCTTCTGATATCATGTGCTTGATTCTGCTCTGTGCTAACAAGTGTGTCCTGTTCTCCTTTCTGGATAAATGTGGAGCAGTTTGGGGCCAGGCTCCCCAGGTATTTGTCTGGGCACTGCCATTTGTGGATTGTGCCATACTCTGCTGGAAGAGAGGGAAAGGCAGGAGCAGCCATCAGATGGACAAAGTGGCAGCAGAACAGACATTTAAGGATCAGCCAGCACTGACCAACACTAAGGCATCAGCTCAGGCTGTGGTTTTGTTATTGTTGCACCAAGATTAAATTAACTTTAGGATCAGGACATCTGAGACTGTCACAGGAATCCTGGGGCTGAGCTGGTGAGGAAACCTGGTGTGGGTGTGGGTGTGGGTTTGGGGGGAGCACTGTGGAGGGGCCTTGGTCCCAGCTCAGATGCTGCCAGCAGCACCTTCAGAGTGGGTCCTGCATGAGAATGAGAAGTTTCCAGAAGTCAGCCCCTGGGTACATGGCAGCTTCTTGCCAAAATCTGAGTGCCTCATGCCTTTGTGAGAGCAAACACCGCTGCCAGTAGCAGAAAGATCCCTGTCTGGATTTTTAGGATCATCAGGTTCAAGCTCTTGAGATATTTATCTGTAGCTAAAAGTTGTCGCCCTGAGTTTCAGCCTTCTGACGTTTTAATTTGTGTGATAAAGTTTCTCACAAGGTTTTCTGTAAACACACAGATGTTTTTCTAACTGTCTTTTTGTTTTTCATTCCTTTCTCCTGGGAGGAGAAAGGTTTGATGGACCTTTTAATTGACCAGTGTGGCTGGAGAGGTGGTGACCTCTATATCCAATCCACAGCCATTCCCAAAACTCTATATAATATGAAAATCAAAATAAAGTTCTCTCTTCTTCGCCTTTTCCCCAGCTGGAGTTTGCTGTGTCTCTGTGATTTGTGTCACACTCTATTGTGACAAAAAGTGACGGGGAGTAATAGAGAAATATGTCACAATTTGTCCCTGCTTGGAGAAGGGATCAATGAATTTAAGATTTACAATGAGTACTTTGGAAAAATAAAGCACACAGTAATTTCCAGCACTTTTTTTTTTTTTTTTTTTGAGCAGGGGGGAGGAGGAGAAAAAGTCCACTGTAGTACTTGTATATAATGAATTACTAAAAAATGAGCTAAGCAATTGTCTTCCTCCAAGTTAACTAAGAAAGCCAAAGGGAAGTGGATAGGAGAGTTTGAATGGGAAACAGTCTCTTTCCATCTTTTTGCAGTGGTGTTTAAGATGAGAGAAATCTGACAGTGATGGGTGAGTATTTCCATCTGGTCAGAGGTAAATGCTTTCACATTGAGAACACTTCACCTAAGGTACTCAAAGGTGAATTGCAATGGCTGAAAATAGGGTCTTTGGAATAAAAATACAAAGATTAACAAGACAAGTCTATGATGGCAAGATTGACACCCAAGTCTATGATGTTACTCATCATTTAAGGTGATTTATACTCATAGAATGTTGATAGTTTCCTGATTTTAGATGATGCCGTAGCTAAGCTAAAACAATGATGCCCTGAAGCCAAAACCAATTTTTCCTTTTCTGTTTTGATTGCATTTCCCTTCTTCTCTAGAGAGGAAAGTTAATGGATGAAGTTGCAGGTTTATTTTAACACAGATCATAAACTGGGAAAATATTCAGGATGACTGTATCCTATTCATAGTCCAAATCCAGTTCCTCAGCCATCCTGAGCAGTGCAATTACGTGGCATGCAGGGCAATTTTTCCTAAAAAGAGAAGCACTTGAACAAAGTAGAACTGCAGAGTTCTGTGATCTGACGCTGTATAAATACTAGGAAGAGTAAGAAAAGGCTGTCCTTTGCTTTGGGTCAGTGACAATGGGTGCCCCGTGCTGGCTGTACCTCAGAGCTTGTGGGAAATGTGGGGCTGACAGTCAGAATCACTGCACAGCACTGGCTGTCAGAATTTATTTGCCAGCAACATTTCATATTGCCCTGGATCACTGAGACAGCAGAGGACACATCACAACTCTGAGTGCTATTCTGGTTTAAACAGGGCTATAAACATGTCCTGTTACTATAGATTAACAAAAGCATTGTCTTTGGTCTAAAAAAGAACCCTAATTGGGGTGTGAAGCTTTCCTAGATGGAAACTAGCACCAAGAATTAAGGTATAGACTGCTTCAAACCAGGAGTTTTTCTTCGTCAGTGTATATTTAAATTTTTCAGAAGGACCCTTGTTCTGGGGGATGTTTATTTCTTTAACAGGGTGTGTTTCTTCCCCATGGGAACAGGCTGTGACTTCATTCCTGCTGTCCCTACCTGCCACCAGTGTTACAGGGCTGTCTCTGTATCTCCTGGACTCAAGCCTTGTTCTGAGCAGGCTGAGACCTCTGGTACTCTGGAAAGAGTCAGGTGTCCAATTGAGTTAATTATCAGATCTGCTTTCAGCATAAACCCCGTTTTGAAGGATAATAGTTGGAGTCTAAATTAGAAGATCTGATGCTGAATATCTTTTTGTATGGAAGGTTGGTCTCACAGATGATATGAACTCTGCTGCAAAGCTCTTTGAAGTCACAAGAATTTTCTGTTGATGTCAAGAATCTTTGGTCCAAGCCTTTAGAGTCAAGCACACTTGCACTCATTTGTGTAAAGACACAATAAATCTGTGTTAATGGGCACATAGAAGAACAGATTGTGTGATAACTGTGTGGTTTTTCTGTTAATATATTCCCCCATGACTTTACATGTTGTTTCATTAATCTAAATCTTCCTTAACACCACTTCTAATCTAGTTAGCAGGACCTGCAATAATGTCTAAGCACAGAGAAAAAGCAGTCAAGTATTTGGTTGTTTTATTAAATGACTATTGCAGTCCTTGATCATGAAGGTAACTTAGTTAAAACCAGTCCTAATTCAAATAAATATTCTCTGGAAATATTATGAAAGCTCTGATGAATCTAGCAGTGGAATGTTTGTTTAATCAAGGTATTTCAGAAATACTTTTACAAAGCCTGATAAATTACACTGAAATCCAAGGTGGTAGCAGATATAAATGATAGCTACCTTAATATTCAAGTACTTTTAGAAGAGATGTGTATACAGAAAATAAGTAGTTTCCTTTTTAAAGCCACTTAAACTGTTATTTAATGCAAATGAATTATACAAATTTCCCAAACGTAAAACTAAATTATTTTATGAATAAACATTGTTAATCATGAGAAAAAAACTGTCTAGACTAAAAGTCATTGTAATGAATATTATGATGATACAGAGAAGTGATGACTCTTGCTATAAATGCTCACTAAATATGCACAGAATTATTTCCTGTTATATGTGTGAATGCCTTTGAAGAAATTCAAAGTTTTAGTGTCAGGTGCCAAAGCAGGGATTTTTTTTTCAGTCTTTTAAAATGCAGACTTGCACCAGAACTTTAATTTACTATGTGAAATTTTCAGGGTTTCAGATACAAACTCTCTGCTTTCCCTGCAGCCTGTACAATACAGCTGTGAGGTCAGTACTGGTCTTGCCCTGCTGCTCCTAATGACCCTGAGCTGCTGCACTTCTGCAAAACTGAAGTGCATGGTACAGGAGAGACAGGTCAGAAGAGTAAAGGAAAGTAATTTTGTTAAGTAGCTCAGGGTTCTGTAAATCAGACAACTTGGTCACGCTGCCTTTGTAACAAGAATAAATATTCCTGGTTTTATCCACCAAGATCCTTCCTGTTCTTGCATAAGATTTGGAGGTGTTGGAGACAGCCCAGAGGAGGCACCAGGATGAGCAGAGGGATGGAGCAGCTCTGCTGGGAGGAAAGGCTGGAGAGTTGGGATTGTTCAGCCTGGGAAAGAGAAGCTTCAGGGTGAGAGTTGGGTGTCCTCTCAGCAGTACTTGATAAGTGATTTCCTTGTCTTTATTTTGATCCACAAGTCTTTCCACTCTAGTTCTTCCTATTTTCCCCCTCATCACACTGTGGGCGTGGTGGACATTGAGCAAGCTACTGAAACACCTGAAGTTCCTTCTCTATTCCTTATTTTCTGGTACCAAACCTTTCTTTGCCTTTTTGCTAATTTGAATATAAAAATAGCTATTTTTGCTATTGAATATAAATATATTATTCTGATAGAAAATTTGAAAATTTATGGAAGAAGGTGTTATTTTGTTGTCAAAATCTTCCTTGTGCAGAGGGGAAATTGAGGCTTCTCTTATTTGTGTGTTCTGTCAATCTGGTGAGAAGGAGCATAGGAACTTCTCATTGCCACAAAGGCATATATTTTTCCATATAAATATATATATATTTCTACCTTTATTCTCAGAGGTTAATTCAGTCTGTGCCACAATTCTGTTTATTCCACAGAATAGGAGAGGAGGAACTGCTATTCTTCTCCAGCCCAGAGGAGCCTCCAGCCTGTTCCAGGTCTGCAGGCAGTACTGCTATGTAAAATTGTTCCATAAGAAGTAAAACAAATCAATGAAGCAGGAAGAGGCTAAAGCAACTGAAATTCCAGGGTTTTTTTCCCTTCCAGTTTATCCTTTGCTGATGGCAATTGTGAACTTTGCAGGAACATGTAAATACCTGACAGGGGCAGGAAGGAAGATGGAGCCAAACCCTTCTCAGTGGGATGGAGTGAAAGGAGAGCAGGTAATCTCAGCAATCTGAAATGCAGAAAATTTCACTTAAACATAAGAAAAAACTTTTTCACTGTGAGGACAGCCAAACCTGGAACAGGTTGTACAAAGGGATGTTGGGTTCTCTATCCTTGCAGGTACCAAAAACCTGACTTGAAGGCAGCTGTGAGCAGCCTGCTCTGTCTGACCCTGGTCTGGGCAGGAGGCTGGGTTAGAGAATCTCCAGAGGTGCCTCCCAGCCTTATCCAGGGTGAGATCCTGTGGTGACTCCTCCAGCAGGTCCCTACCTGTGAACAGCAGCACAGAAATAAAAGAAATAAACATAGTACCTGCAGTTAAAGCAGGGCAATGTCACTAATGTCCATAAAAAGCCATCTGAAACTGCCTAAAATGATTGCTTGTGAAAACAAATTGCACCCCAATCACCCAGCTGCAGACAATTTCAGTAAAAACATTGCTGAGCTGACACGTGGGTTGATGGTGTTTCCACTGGCCATGGTTTGCAAATCCCCTATTATCTTCTCAAGAGAGGCTGCAAAGTGTTTCATCCTCAGAAAAGCTATTGCAAAGATTTATGGAAGCCTAATATGAAAATAAGACTAAGAGATTACCTGGAAAGGGCATTAATGTTCCTGTTACTCACAGCATAAATCAGAGGTCAAATGGTCATTCACCTTAGCATGGCTCAGGCTCCCTCAAGCCCTCATGCAATTTCTGTTTTCAGAAATGAGCCAAAAGTACAAATTCCCGTGGCCTGAACGTGAGAATATTATCAGAAATAACACCTCACAGAAAGACTGAACAGAGGAAAGCAAATGTACTGGAGAGAATACCTCACGTCTTCCCGGGGGTTTGATCATCTGGAGGTAAAGGCTTTCCTTGTACACAACAGAGTTTTGTCAAAAATAGTTTTTGTTGTGAGACAGTGGAGCAGCAAGAGTTTCTATAAAACAGCTACTAAGAATGCTTTGCATTCCTGGGAAGCAAATAAAATAGAGAACATAGCTGATAGGAGTATCAGGGTAGTAGAAATGGGATTAAGCACTCTAAATCCCAGTTAGGTGGATCACAAGAAATTCCTGAAGCAGACTTTTTCCAGGTCTGCTGTACATTAAACTGCTGTAATTGTGCTGCTCTTGTGCTTTGTAGAATGACAAGAATTAAAATACTTTGAGAACTTATTTTATAGAGATTAAAAGCTGCCTCTAGTTTTATGTCTCTTTTGTTTTGACAATTTTGAGAGGTTTCTGCTTTGTGAGTGCACCAAGGGGAGACTGGCTCCAGCATTACAGAAATCCAGCCACCTCTAAGGTGAAATGCAGCCATTAGAACAGTGATTTGAAAAGCCAAAAAATGATTGTTGATAGGGATTTTAAGAGTATTATTAAAAAATGGTAGCTGTGAAATGCTAGTTACCTCAATTGCAATGAGAGCCAAGCAACCACAGAAGGTAAAAAACTTACTGAGCAGGCTTCAGTTTTCAGATTTCCTGTGAGAAAGATGCCTTTATAAAGAATCTTTGAGACATTCAGGGAAGAAGAAGAGGCAAGCTAACCTAGAGTGTGTGTGGTGTAATTTTACAGTGTATCAGGGTCACTCCCTTTCCATGACAAATGTTGTGCCTTTAATGCCTGCAGAGAGCACTCCTCCCATCTCCAGGTCAGGAATTCCCTCTCTTGACAGCGGCTTGTCAAGCAGCTCCTCACAGGCCTTTTATTTAAACTGGCCTATTAGTTTGCTTCGTGGAAAATATTGGTTGCTTCTATTTCTGGAAATTTCCCTGGGGATCTCAATTTAATATTTTAGGTGTTTCGAAGTCACTTTGTTCCTTAGATATAAAGACCCCACACTCACATTCAAGGCTGTCCTAACTTCAGGAGTTCTTTGTTCTAATAACAGGATCAGTACTTGACCAAATTGAACCTTGTTTGTTATTCTTTTTACAGTCACAGACACATTTCCAAATGCTTTTGCTATTTCTGCAGCTGTGGGCTATCCAAAAGGCCCTTTTTTAAACAGACTTGAAAATATTAAAAATGTAAGTCTGCAAATGAATTATGGCATTCATGCAAGTTGGCATGGATCTTTAATTTTACATGTTGGAAGTTTTCATTCTATATTTTTCAAGTGTTATTTTAAATTTGACCTGAAATTAAAATAATCTCCCGCCAGAAAAGGTTAAATTCCTTCGTCTTGCATTGTAGAATCACATACTGGTTTGGGCTGGAAGGCACCTTAAAGACCATCCTATTTCAAGGGACACTTTCCACTAGACCGGGTTGCTCCAAGCCCCATCCACCCTGACCTTGAAAGAAATTGATAAAACTTACACAGAAAACTTTGAAACTTAAGTGGAAAGAAACTTTTCAAATATTGATTAGGTACCAGCCTCAACAAGGAGGTAAAGTGTTTTTGTATCCAGTTCTCAATACATTTATCCATGTCTTCAAAGGCACAGGAAATATGAAGTGGTTTTTACCAAGTCTTTTCTCTAACAAGAGCTTAAATGAGGAAAATTCCTGGTATTTTGGAACCAGAAGGGACTGTACCAGAAGTGCCACTCAAAGGAGTGAAAAATGAGAAGGAATGAAGTTTTGTCATCTGCCTAGACCAGGTTTTGATAATAGTCAGTATCAGGTGCTCTTCAAATGGTGCTAAGCATCCTCAGCAGCATGCCCTGACCTCAGAGAACATTTCCCTTTAACTTCAAAGGCTGACACATGCATCTTCCACTGCCTGCATCTCATACAATTTATCCTATTTTAAAAAAGCTTCTGTAATGCTGCACAGTGAAGATGGAGTAGATTTATGTTTGTATGTGCTTACCCTACTGCATCCTTGGGGTCATTTCTGCTCTTTCCTTTGAGCTGCTCCATTTCCAGCCAGGCCAGGCTGTGGGACACCAACAAGTCCCAGCCCAGGCTGCCCTGTGCAGCATTGCCTGGGGATATGAACTCAAGGAGTGGCAAGAGGATGGATGTTTGGCTGAAGTGACAGGTTCAGTTTCCTGGAGAAAGCTGCTGGCTGCAGGGTCACAAACAGAGCTGTTTATCTGCCCTTCCAGGTGTCCTGATGGTGGCAGCTGGATTAGGGGGACCTTGAAGAAGTGAGAGAGTGAATGGATTTACTGGAGAATTCAACTTGCTTGTAAGTGTTAGGACACACCAACACTCACTATGATTTATGCTGATATTCACATCTACATTCTGAGGAATCTCGTTGCACAGATTTCCAAGCAGAAGAAACATGCACATTAATAAAAATCCATAATTGGTGAATATTTTCTCCTGAAGAAATTATAACTGGAGCTTGGAGAATTATAACTGTATGTGGGCAGAACAATGTCTTAGAAGGAAAATATCCTTCTGTGGGAAGTGTTCTCATGTCTGTGCAAGGTTTTTGTGGGTGAAAAAGGTGCTCAGAGTCCAAAACATAATGTGCAGCTCTGGAGTGGTTAAACCATCCTGTAAATATGTTATACTTTGAGTTTTTCATGGCCTTGTAGCAATACATCTTTCATATGGATGTCATGTAGGTGGAATGGAATGGAATGGAATGGAATGGAATGGAATGGAATGGAATGGAATGGAATGGAATGGAATAGAATAGAATAGAATAGAATAGAATAGAATAGAATAGAATAGAATAGAATAGAATAGAATAGAATAGAATAGAATAGAATAGAATAGAATAGAATAGAATAGAATAGAATAGAATAGAATAGAATAGAATAGAATAGAATAGAATAGAATAGAATAGAATAGAATAGAATAGAATAGAATAGAATAGAATAGAATAGAATAGAATAGAATAGAATAGAATAGAATAGAATAGAATAGAATAGAATAGAATAGAATAGAATAGAATAGAATAGAATAGAATAGAATAGAATAGAATAGAATAGAATAGAATAGAATAGAATAGAATAGAATAGAATAGAATAGAATAGAATAGAATAGAATAGAATAGAATAGAATAGAATAGAATAGAATAGAATAGAATAGAATAGAATAGAATAGAATAGAATAGAATAGAATAGAATAGAATAGAATAGAATAGAATAGAATAGAATAGAATAGAATAGAATAGAATAGAATAGAATAGAATAGAATAGAATAGAATAGAATAGAATAGAATAGAATAGAATAGAATAGAATAGAATAGAATAGAATAGAATAGAATAGAATAGAATAGAATAGAATAGAATAGCCAAATTTCTGTTCTTTGGATTGTAGGTAAAACCAGCAGAGTCCAAAAAAAAAGAGTTATCAAGATGATCTTGATAGTATTAAAATGAAGAGTACCAATCAGATACTTTTCTTATTAAAATGCTTAGATGTAATCATTCACATAGCTCAGTGTTCTTCCATGCTGTGCAGGTAAAAAATTTTAAGCAGATGTATTAATTTTTAAATTATTTTGATTTAGTACAAAATCTCTATTGTACTGATATTTCTAGGAAGATTATTATTATTATTCTGATAATAGTATTTTCATTCTGAGAACATCACTTAGTGATGAATCCTATGCCATTTAAGTAATCATGAGTCTTTTGAGAAAATAATTCCAATATAATGATTTCTACAGAGAACCATTTAAATTTTGATCAGAGGTTATCGGGGTCAAACATGATGTATTGCCTATTAGCATTTTCCTGATATGACCAATCTGACGGGATTTTTTGCTCCATTTGCTAGTTTTCTTTATTTTTTTGAAAGATTTTCATTTCAGATTGGGAAAATTTCTGAAGTAAGAATTGTGTTTTCTTGTCAAACTGTGACTGACGTATGAGAGATTTTTTTGCTTTTTGGAAAAGTATTCTATTTTCACCTGAATATTGATGAGGCTTTTACCAGTGGCTTTAGAATTATCCAATTTTTATTACCAGTGATTTTTTTTTTTCTTGCTTAAATATTTACCTTTCTGATATTCAGGCACCACATTTTTATGAGTGAAACAATGAATCTCTTCTTTGGTCAACAAATGTATAAGAGACACTCCAGGAAGTGTGATTTCAATGCAGAACATTGATCTTGTATTCATTTCTATACTCAGATACTTCCATCTATGTGAATCTGATTTAAGGCTTTCATTCTCACAAAGTCAGGAGAACTCAAGGCCATATGTTTAAAGCTAAGCAGTCTGTTATTTGCTCCTCAGTGAAGGACAAATGTGCATATTTAACTGTTTTCAGATGTTAATTTTTTCCTACCCTAATTTTAGGGAAAGCAGATACATCATAAGCTTTCTTCTGTTTGCTAAAGGCAGAGCAAACTTTTAGCACAAGGATCATTTTTCATGACTATGAAGCTCAAGGTACTCTGAGAAATTTCCTTCTCATTATGAAACCAGTCAGGGCTGGGAAACCTTTATTATATCTCAGAATCCCAGAGTCAC
>VWZP01001140.1:0-75385 GCA_013396995.1 Dicaeum eximium
CATCCACCTCCTTCTCCTGCTTGGGTGGCCTGTAGCAAACACCCACAAAACCTCATTATTTGTATCGTTCCTGTTGTTATTTATTATTATCATCATTATAATTATGATTATCATCATTTTATGATTGTCATCATAATTTCCTAATCGCACTGTCCCTTTATTCTTTCCAGGATAGATTACATTGGTTCCACTGCATTGCCTGTGCATTTCCTTCTTATACTCTCATTTGTCTTGGAGGTCCTTACTGATCCATGCTGGTCTCCTTGCTCAATTTCTCTCATAAAGGAATCAAGATATCTCATGCTTAAAGAAGACTGCCCATAAAGAGCTCACAGATCCATTCATTTCCTGTCTTCCTGAAGGTAGGTTCCCAGGGCGTCTGTCCACTAATTTCTCTGAAAAAATGGAAGTGTCTCTCCTACAATTTAGCAGTCTGTCTGTACTTCTCTCCTTGCCCATTTCCCTCAAGACTGTGAGTTCATCAGTACACATTCAACTGAAGCTGAGGCTGCCACCAGTCTTGTTCTTTCATATTGGTGACCCAGTCCAGTATTTCTTCTCCTCTGATCAGACTGTGGTGAAGTCTTCAGATTTGAGGTGTTCATCACTACAAATGGGAAGAAAGCATTAAAGGCATGATTCTAGACAGATTTCAAAAGATCCCTGTTTTATGATGGAGACTTTATAACATGAAGCAGAGAAGGGTAGATTGTGCTCTTTTTGGCAAAATATATATATACAAAGTCAGTTGCAAAAACATTTACTGGGTCAACCACATTTTTAAGTAACTAGAGTATTATTTTAATTTAAATTTTCTAGTTAATGGGAATTATTAATCTAATTTTTTCAAAACTGAATGGATTTTTAAAACAGAAATTATTAATTTAAATTTTAGAATTACAGCTTTCCCTGATCTTATAGCAGCTGTTATTCACAGAAATCACAGGTCTTTTGTGCTGACGTCTGATTTCTAGAGTTATAGGGCATTTTCCAAGAGCCTTGCTGCTGCAGAGAGCCCTTCTGCAAAGTATAGCCTCAGGGCATGTACCCTAGATGTTTCACTCCTGTAAAAGATGGAAGTGTTACCACCTTCAAATTAGCAACCTTCTGGCAACAGAATCATGATAAAGGCAAACATTTCATTCCAATAGGGTTTTTTTCTGGCAATGCAACTGCTTTCATGAAAAACAAAGATACAAAATTAAGTTCAGTCAGCTTAGAAAAACAAATTATTTTACAGTTTCACAATAACTTTTCTTATTTTTTGATACCTACAAGACCCACTTACTGCAAAATTGTGGTTTATGAGATTCCCTATGTGTGAGCATTGGTGTTGCAGGGATTGAAAGACAGAACTGTGACTGCACAAATTGTAAGGAGGGAACAGCGACAGAACAGGCTCTTGAGACAACTCCTTCTAGAAGGAACACCTTTCACTAATGTTAAAAGTCCCACCTACAGAGATCACAAAGCTACTGAACTCATACTAGTTCCTACTTATTTCCAGAGAATTTCTGAATGACAAAAGAGTGCCAAGAGAGATCAAGATTTAGGCTAAATGTATTAAAAAATTGCTCCCTTTCACAGTGTTTGTCTTCTTACTTGTATTAAAAATAATCTTGATTTCATTCAGCTTGTTTTCTTCTGTAGCAAATATTCAGGCATATGCATTTCAAAAATTATGAATATATGTGTTTGGATTGAAATAAAATTAAGAGAATAAAGCAAAAATATATAAATAGGAGATATTGTAAAGTCTACATCATTATGTTTGCCTGTTTCACAAGTCTGGGAGAGCTTCCCAGATATTGTCCCCTGGATATTGTCCAAAGAAGAGACTTCAGCATATTCTCATTTGAGAGCAGCAAGTCATTCAAAATTTGGATTATATTAAGTCTGAGAATCACGTGTATGCTGAGCCCATTCAAAAATACATCTACAATCACTTTGCTTCAAAATGTGTTTCTCACTTCAAATCATTTCTAGGAAAACTGACTGTAGAAACCATCGCTGTAAATCAGATGTCGTTCCTCTCTGCCTTTCTTTCCTGGTGCCATTCAGAGGTTCACTTACAGCTCTGTGCAAAGGGCTGGGAGAAGCTGCAGCTGTGGAGCAGATGTGTCAGAGGGTGTTCTGCACACCTGGGGCAGGTGACAGCAAAACACCTTGGGGGAAGACCAAGAATTTTGTGATTCTCACTGTTACTGTCTCTCCATTCCTGAGATACACAGCATCAGCCAGTTTTTATGGAATAAGCAGACTGGCTTGATCATGTCTCTAGAGATCAGGATTGCCCATGCCAGTCTGAGAGGACTTCACCTTCCAAGACAGCGGGAAAGCGCAATGTCTGCTGCAGGAGGCGATGGGTAGGCAAAACAGTCATTCTGGGAAATCTGCACATGTCCTTCTTGGTCACACCACACACAACAGTTTTCTTGACTATAAATTTTGCATGTATCCAGTTATTCTTTATTCAGTAGGAGAAATCAGCTGTATTTTGCATTGATCTTTTAGACAAACAGAATTTATATTGAATTTTGGTCTGAGTTTAAGTAGCTTCTGAAAAAAATTTTTAAAAAAAGAAAAAAACTCCTGAAGATACTGTTTTAAATCACCATTATTATATTTTCAAAGCCAAACATTTTCATGTCTTAAATTTGAAACCATTCCTTTCAGAAGTATTAAAATTGGAGAAACGCAAGGCCTTGATTTATTTCAGATGAAATAAAACATTCCTATTAAGTTATTAAATGTCTCGTGGAACTCATTTGTTTGTTTATATTTGATTCAGTTTACATCACAAATCAATAAATAAATAGCTGAATTTTAATAGGTCTTGAATTCACTATGACTAAACTGATTAGAAAAATAAGTATTTGGCAATTTTCTTGGAGAGTAGGCCCACTGAATGCCACAAATTCACAGACACGGCTTGTGTCTGATTTAAGAAAATATGAGTAGCACTGAATAATAGTAAAAGGACTTGTTATAGCTGTGCTGCTCTCACTATAAAAAAAGAGAGGAAGGGTTTATAGTGTTAAATGCCATATGTTCTGCAACAGTGGGCACAGCCCTCTTCCCTTCCTTCTCCCTCCACAGGCCAAGAAGCCCCTGGCACTGTGGTCTTGTTCCAAGAGGCACAGCAGCTGGGGTGCCTTTGGGATCAGTCAGCCGAGCTGGGAGGCAGAGCAGACCCCGGGCAGGAGACACAGGCTCCCAGCTGAGCTGACAGTCTGGCCCAGCCCTGCCTGAGGATCAGCCCATAGTGCACAGCCTCACCAGCACACCTTCGGTTTCAGAGTCCCCAGTACTACCAGCCCCCTACCAGGATTCTCTCATTGCAATTTTAAGTTCAGCAATAAATCTGTTTTTCATTAATGAGAGAATTAACAAGAGAGACAATCTCATTTCAGACCTATTAAAAACAAAATTAGGTATATTAAACAAGGTATATAAAGTGCTAAGGGAAACTTTTTCACCAATAACCATGACTGCAGCCATAGTAATCCAATCTAAATTGCTATTGAAAAATTGCATCCCACAGTTTTCCCATTTCTGAAGGTCACCAGCTCCCCCAGACTAGCCATACCTTAATTTCACTTGCATTAGTTTTACAACAGCACAAGTGAAAGACCTTTGAGAGAGTTACTTCTTTTTGTCAACACATTTTAATAAAATCAGGATCTGGTTAAGTAGGTTTAATCACACAGATACAGTTCTTCTCTCATTGACTCTAGAAAGTTGGGGTGTAAAGCAATCGAAGAAAAATCAGAATCAGCACCTCTGATTGCACTGTGGTGGAAAAGCTTGTCTGAATATGCTGAGAGAGCTTGTAGCTTAGGAGGAAAATGCTAGATTATAAGCAGAATATTATGTCTAAACATGACACATAGTTCATTGCATTTTTCTGTATCTCACCGACATTATTGTAATTTCTTTTTTTTTTCCTAGTTACAACAACGAATGAAGATGTGGTAAAAGTCAAAAGGTTGAATTTTAAAGTCACAGTTCTTATGTAGATGTGCTCATTTGTTAAAGCTTAGCATTCAACCACAGGCCATGACTAGAATTTATTAACTCACTAAAAAATGATAGTATTAGGTCCTCAGACATTGTGTAGTGACTGCTTGCTTAATTATCCATATCTAAAGAGTTAAAATGGTGGCTTTTGCTGATTTAATATTCTTCCAGCTTTCTGCGGGTGTGCAGTGTACTGTGCATTAACAACACAGGTCATTGAGTATCCACTGAAAGCTCACTCTGGAAATACCTGAAGGACACATTGAACTCTTCAGAAATCTGTGTCATAATACTTCATATGTTAACAGAATACAAGGCACAGTGATGCATAGCAAAGGATCAGCCCAGGGTGGGCATCTGAAGTGCTCTGTCTTGCCACTGAATGCTAGAGTGAAGCATTGTAATTTTATTCCAATTATACTTTTAGTGCCATGATGTCACAGCATAAATTTGTACTTTTGCATGCAGCTCATGCTGGTGTGATGACAGCTCTTAAAATATTGAGCGATTGTAGGCCCGTCAGCATAAAATTATTCTAACACGGTACTTTTATTAGGGCTTCAATAAATGCCTTTCTTCTTGTGTTCCAAGGTGGCATTTGCAAATGAGCTAATTTCTCAGCAGTACAATAATTGTGTTGCATTTATTTTGTGAGGTGGGGGTGGAGGAGGGAGAAGAAAAATGCTGTTACATAAAAGGGGTTCTTTTGCCATCAAAACTACATTCACCATCATTAGGCAAGTTTAAAAAAGAACACATTAACTAAATGACTGTACAATTATTTAAATGAACTTGGTGCTTTTTAAAGCTGTGGAAGAGTATAAACACTTTTCCAAGCCATATAACAAAAGATGTGACAGCCCTCTTGCAAGAAACACTTCCTGGAAGTCAAGTGTAAACTATGTTTGCTAACTGGTGACAGATATTTGGGGGTTCAGAATGCATCTACTTCAACAAACTAAATCCAAACCTGATGTCAGCTAACCTAATTCACAGGGCAAAATGCATAAGAAGTAAAGCTTAGGGAGGAAGAAGGTTTTAAACAGTACAAGTTTTCTTTACTGTCTTTGTTATCTAGAAAATAGACAAAATGATGAAAAGAAAATGATGCACAAATGGAACTGTGCAATCATAATGCTAACTTAACAGGAAAGACTTGAATTCACTGTTTTCTTCATACGACAATCTATCAGAGAAGATTTTGTGTCATGCTGTGCTTCTCATTTCTTGTTGTGTTACCTTGAATTAAAACAACAACTGACTTTTCAAAGTGGTGCTTAACATGCATCATTCAGTGTTTGCAAATGTGAAATCTGTTCAGTCACTGAAAACATTTAATTTTAGGGATATTGCTTTAAGGATATATTTTTAAATCAATTATTCCATGAGCTAAGCTACAGCTGTTTTCAATGCCACAAGTTCCTCATCCTTTCCTTCCTCTATTCCCTACTATAAATAAAGATGTTATTGAGCTTAAAATTTATTCAAATTCAACAACATGTTCTGCTAAATAAAAAGTAAAATGTTTTGAAAATAATTTAGATTCGGAAAGAGACTCTTATCCAGCCTCTGAAATTTAAATATTTAATAAAATCTGTCCAGCTGTCTTATGGGTCTGAACTTAAAGAATCTTAGTGTTTTTAAGACAAAACTTCTCAATAGTATCTGCAGTAAAGGCACAAAAAGTGTATCACAGAGAAGCCATCATAAAGAAAGGGCTTAATTAAAGAGCACTGAAGTAAGTGTAAGTTAAGCATAATTGAGAGAAAAACAGATCTTCTCAGTTGTTGAAGATGTGTGTCTTAAAATATGAGATGTTGAATAAGGTTAGATTCAACCAAAGCATTTAACAGTGCTTTTTGCTTAATGAGAGTCAGTTGTGTTTAGACAGATCAAGCACAAGCATAAAAAGCAGAAAAATAAAATGACAACCAAACCACCTCTATTGCAGAAACCCAAAACTGCTGGGGGTATTTTGGTAGGGAGCAGAGAAGTCAGCCACCATGTTTTAAATACCTTTCTTTAGCTGCCTACCATATCTAGCTATAGCTAGGTAAGGAAATTATTTGCAGCCTGTAAATGTCTGAATATTGTAAATATAAAGGCAAACTCATCAGGAAATGACATTACTGTTTAATTAAATTGCAAAGATTTTGTTACTAAACATGCAATAAGAGAGGATGCTAATGACATTTTTATAAAAAATTTAGCTGTCAAATGAGTGTATCTGTTTCATAAATCGATTGAGGTTTTGCCATATATATTATATACACATACATATCTATCTATATCTATTTATCTGTCTACACACACAGAGCAATTATGGTTGCTCACAGCAGTAATCTGTGTCTCTGTAGGATGCAATAGGCCATGAATCAGTTTCACAAAACTGTTGATTTGTGACTGATGAGGCCCTAAAAGACTTTTAGAATCTTATCTACCAGTAGCAAAAATATCAATAAAGAGTGACCTTTTCTGTTAAATATAATGAATAAAAATACATAGGTAGCTCTCCGTCAGTCCAAATAAATCTATCAGAGTTGCTGTAGTTAGCATTGATAAAATTATTTAGGCAAAATGGGTAAATCTTACTGGTAAAAATGTAAGAAAATGGTATTTCAGAGCTGGACTTATATACAGACATTTCAGTATTGACATGGATAGATTATCTAACTAGCAAGTTAATTGTGTTTTCATTACCCAGTGGAAAAAAATGGAGTAGATAGTATTTCCTTCCATAGCCAAAGAGAAAGGGGAAGTTGGGACACAGGGAGGAATTAAGGAAAGAGAGCATCTCTCAGAGTCACTAGGACTGTGATAGAAAAACTTCTAATTAATATACTTTACGCTGCAAAATACTGAAAAACAGGCAAGAGATCATTAAGGTAATCAGTGGCAAGTAGAGAACAAAAGTAAGAAAACAAATGCATGAAGAAAGCAATTATATTATTGACAAGATGGAAGTATAAAAGATTAACAATCTTCGTTAACATGTTAATCACTTGTTTTGGCAATGTAGTATTACAAAACTTAAGCATGGGGCATAATGATGCTGCATATGACTGTATTTTTTAATGAAAGAAAATTAATAAAAATTATCCATTTTTGTTAAGCTCAAATGAAAATATTAAAAATATTCTTCAGATGAAACAATATTTTAATCAACCCATAAAGACACATCTTATATAGGTTTCCTTTTTTAAATTTCTTATTCACCATTAATTTCTTCCCAAATTCTATTTCAAAAACTATGAAATGTTTTATTCCATAAATGCCAAAGTGAGATTTTTCTGACCTTTTCAAAAGCAAGTCAAGCCAATCAAATCTATTTATGCTGATTAATATATTTTTGTGAACATATTTTCTGTTCAGTTGCATCCATGGCTTTTGGTAAATAAGTTGTCCTGCTGAAAATGTTAGTAAGATTTAGTACATAGAAAAATAAAGCTGCAGAACACGTGCAAGACTGAGAGCTGGGACTGCTCAGCCTGGGGAAGAGAAGATTCACAAGGAATTGTCAATGTGCATAAGTACCAGAATGGAGCATATAAAGAAGACAGGCTCTTTCCTGTGAAAGAGCACAGTGGCAGAACAAGAGGCAACATGCACAGGAGGTTCTTTCCAAATGTCAGGAAACACTTCTTCTCTGTGACTGCAGATTGCACAGAGAGATTATGAAGTCTCTGCTCCATACAGACATTATCCTGGGCAAACTGATTAAGGTTGCCCTGCTTGAGCAGGGAGGTTGAACTTGTTGAACACCCAGAGGTCCCTTACAACCCACCTCAGCCATCCTGTGGTTCTGTGACTACGCAGAGTTAGGGAAAGGGAGTCCACTCCAAATCAATCAATGATGGTCTTTACCAGGAAAGATTTCTGTTCCACTAACTTTTAAAAAGAATACACATAGTATGACTTTCAAATGTTAAGATCAAAGTATGAGGGTTCCTGAAAGTACAGATTATCTTCAAGCACCAGGGTAGAAGGTATTCTTAAGAAATTAGGCAAAGCTAAAGAATCTATCGATGTACCTCTCACAGAAGTCTCACACTTTGAGAATTTCCATTGTTTTGAAAGACAGAAGTTTCTTACTATTAAAAGAAGAGATGCTCCAATGTGAGAGAAGAGGACCACTGGAGACCCTAGTGATGTAATGGCAACCCTCTGAGGCTGCGTAGGCAATTTGCAGGCCTCCAGCAACTGGAGAAGAGCTATAGCTGTTTCTAAAAACACCAGTGGAATATCAGGGGAGTCCTTTGGGAAAATATTGCACATGATGGAAGGCAGAAGGCCAAGCTGTTGATCCTCAGAAAAGGGGGATTCCTTGTTGGTGTTTGCAACTGACTTCCTACATACAAGGAACAGAGTGACTTAGCACTGCCAGTTTGCAAAAGGAAATAAAATCTTCAGCTCCACAGGTGACAGGTCAAAACCAGCTGGAGGAGTCGTCATAGGACATGCAACCCCAGCTTCCTTGCTGTTGGGGCAAGAGTCACAGAGGTCCATTTTGAAGACAGTATGATAACTTCAAGATACATTTTACTCTAGAGTGCATTGTGGGCCTACTTTTGTTTAGCAAACTATAAATTAAAATACACAATGGTAATACAAATGGTAGGAGGATGGCAGGAAACTGATTCTCAATCATATTTTTAGTTTGATCTTCCTACCTAAACCTCTTACGAATTCCCAAGCCACTGCTTGTATTTAATCCTTAAATCCTTTTTCATTTAAATGTCATTTCTTCCCTGCTAGTGGAGTTATGGGGGATTGTCTTCATAGAACAGTTGTGTGTTTCTAATGTTTTCTTCCATCCAACAGGCAGAACATACACATTTAACAGGTAGAATACAAGGATGTCTGCCTCTTTCCTTCATGCTACAAGACCACCCGCCTTTGATTGAGCCCATAATCAGAGACACCTGAATGCTGGCATCTCCCAGTACTTTCCCAGAGTTTTCTCTCCACTCTTCTCCCTAGAAGAACAAATCCATTTTCCCTAAACTAAAAGAGAAAGAAATACTCATGGGAGCCACTGAAGCAGATCAGATCAGACCTCCTTCTAGCCTAGTAACATGTCTCTGATAAAAGCCAGTACTGGAAATTCAAGTATAAGAATGAAGGAAAAATATTTCATCACAGTAATCACCCAGTTCCCACTGACTGACAATCTCAAAACATCATGAACCAATGGGGTTGTCTTACTCTTTAATACCTCACATTGTATATTTTCATGATCTAATACTGCAAAAGTACTCATGGATCTACTCTATTTACCACACCAACCAGACTGACAAGGTACAGACCTCAACCATTTTAAACCATCATAAAACACCACCATCCCAAAAACAAAACCAAATCACCAACAAGAAATAAATCTCCAGAACAAATGAGAAAAAGCCATCAAAAACAAAGGGAAAAAAAAAACTCCAAATCAAAGAAAACAAAACAAAATAAAAACAAACAAACAAAAACCAAAACACACACACAGAAAAAACCAAACCAGGAGTAAGGAATCACTAATAAAAATGTTATTAAGATACATTGTTTTGGTAGCTGACTGCTCATTCTAACCATGAAGGATGGATACACCTTTTTGGCAGACCTGTTTAACAAACAAAAAATTGTGGCCTTTGAATTACAATATAGTACCTGTTCAAGGTTTGATTTTCAAAATATGAAATACCCATTAAATTTGCTATCCTAAGTAGTATGAGCTGCAGGTATCAGTAATTTATAGAATAAAATGGTGCCTACCCCTCGAGTCTTTCAAGACAGATGTTAAAAAACAAGAAGACAATATGCTTACAGCAGTGTACAGAGGCACATCTGACAAAGTGAGGATTATCAGCAGGGAGAGGAGCCTGGCTATTAATTCACTAATGAAAGCTTTTGATGTGCTATCTCAGGATCCTTCCAGTCTTGTGTCTAGAGCAATTTTCCTTTTCCTAGCCACCAAATGCCCTCTGCCTTCTTTTTCAGATTTCTCATAACATGCAACTCTTTGTGTAGCTCTTCCTCTCTAATTCAAATCATGAATAATAATCCTTACACACTGCCTTTCCTGAACTGTTGTTCTGTGTTTTGCTGTGAATTTCTCCTATCTCATTTAGACCATAAGCTTTTCTGATAGGGCATGCATCTTGTAAATGTATGGTGTTGCAAGTATGTTTAATGCTAATAATGTGCAGTGACAGGGCAGGGCAGATTCATAAGCAATGCCCTGAAATAGAGGCAGCTATTGAATTCATAATCTGGCACTTCATATTCACAAGAGAGAAAAAAGCTGTCATCTCAGAATAGGGGATCTGCTATAAAAGGAATGGTTTTTTGTACTAATGGTTATCAAGAATTCATACATTCCACTTCATTATCAATTCCATATATTAGTGACTATTTCCTAATGTTACTTGTACCATAAAGCTGTTCCTTAAGTTCATTTGATAACTCATATCTGTTAAAAGAAAGGTTTCACAAATAAAAAGCAAATTAGACCCAAGGTGTATGAGCAAAACACCCACACACTCCTGCCCATCAAACTTCATAATGCAGGGAGCAAAACAACTTCATATGTAAAATAAGGTAGAAAATTCCTCAGTGATACTTAAGCAACAACATCTGAGTCATACAAGGAGGGAGAAAGGAAACAGCGCTGGGTGGTTTAAACAAGGTAAATGTTTGGGAGCTATAGTTTCTGCTCAGGACCTCTATTTTCAGAAGTAAGATAAAAGACTTCATCAAAAAGAAGGAGGACTTGTAGGAAAAGTAATTTCTTTGCAAAATTGTTGGGGGCCAAAATACTATTTTGAGGAGCCCATTTAATAACAGCTCTGATCATAGAGTAAGCTGAGTGGTCCTGGAAAAGAACATTCTTGCTCATTTTTCATCAGCACCAACATTTTGGCATCACCAGGTGACTGCCTGTTCTAAACACAATCTAAAAATTTACTTCAGAGTAGTACGATGCCTTGCTGTGTGTGCTCAGATACTCCTTAAAAGCTGTAACTAAAGATAGCACTAAAATGAATGACTCCCAGAAAAAAAAAAAAAAGAAAAAAAAAAAGGAGGAGGAAAAAAAAAAGAAAAAAAAAGGTGAAGAAAAGAGGAAAAGAACGCTGCATTTATCCAGGATAGCGTAATCAAAAAAGAGAATTTTTATTGAGACTTCACAGCAGGGAACATGAAATTTGGCATGAAAAATATCCTCAGCTACACTGTGTTTCTTGCTTCTTTGGGAGTGCCTATAAGCCTGCTTGCTGTCACCAGAGGCAGCGCATACAGTGATACCAACATCTGGCATCTTGATCACCCACTTGTGAACGCACAGGAACCCAGCATCCCACTCTTATTGACCTCCCAAGCTGCTTCTTAAAGGAGAACTTGTGGGAGGCCCTCACAGACCACATTTTCCCTAGCCCTTCCCCTTAATCACAGCACAACTCTGAGTTTGGCAGTAGACAAAGCTGTGGTGATTGCATTGGACATCACATCCATGACATTAAAATATTTTTTTTTTAAATTTTTTTTTATCCCTTTCCACTCTACTAATAGCTAGTCCTCTGGAGTAGTCAAGCCAATTGAAATTTTTGTGCTATGGGATCATGCAAACTTAGAGAAATAACTCCTTTTCTTTTTTTTCTTTCTTGGTGGGTGGGGTGGAGGGGGTGAGGGAGAGGAGAAGGAGCCCTCAGCGATAAATCTAACAAAGTTAAAGTGCTTCTGGCATTCATAGTCAAGGTTTTTTTTCTTGCTAAACCCCAGATCTAAACTAATAATTAGAAAGCTTAAAGAAGGTAAGGACAGTAATTCCAAAATGTGACAAGACTTTTGCCAGCACTAACCTATCTCGATTAAACTGTACCTTATAGGTACCATTTTTATTCCTATTGCATACCATATGTTTCATAAGAAAAAACCTATAAAATATGGAAAACAGCAACAGGGGGAAAAGGTATAAAAATAAGTAAGATAGAGTAACAAAACAAGATACAAAATACGGATTAAAAGTACTGATTGCAGAAGTTGTAGGGTTAATTTTCCCATTTCTCCCAACCGTTTTACCCAACCAAAAATATCCTCAGGCTTTCTGTTGTGATTCCATTCACCAAACACCCAGAGTTAAACACATGAACTATTTGTCTGTCTGTATCTGTGTTCAGTACAAGGTGACTTCTTTCTTGGCTCTTGATTGGCTGTCATGTTAATAAATATAATAATTATTTGTGATAGGTGAATAGTTTGTCACCATTAATGATATCTTCTTTAGAAAATATATGAAGTAAATAACTGTGTCCCAGTGATATAACAGGACATGCATAGAATTTTCAAATACCTCTTCAAGAGGTACATATACTACCAGGAGCAGGGTCCACAATTAAACTTTAAAGAAAATAGTTGTGCAGTCCCACCTTTATGGATCAAATGCAGCATCCTACACTGAGCCTCCAAAAGTGTCCCATGGAGATATTTTCATAAACAGCCCTGTTTGCAGATGCTGACCAGGTCAAAAAAAAAAGAAGAAGAAAAAAAGAAACCAAACAACCTGTTTTTTTTCCCGGAACTAGGGAGTCCTTAAAAATACTTAGCACAAAAGCAGAGAATTCAAATTTAAAACATAGCTCATTAGATGGCAAAAAAGGTTATTTTTATTTTATTTTAAATGCAATCCCTAATCAAAATTAACATATATTTTTATACTGAAGGATATACTCGCATGAACCAAGACTAAAGACATTTTTGCAAGATTTTTAAGTGACATTTTTTCACCAGCTAAATTAATATTCTCGTATATACACTTCTGAAGGAAATAGGGATGGAAATATTCTGCAAAAGAAGGAATAACTCTGCCATCATCAATTTTGCGCTCCTTCCTGAGGTTAAATTGTGTTACGCTCTAATACTCCGCCTGCTACAGTTGACCATCTCTATGCCAGTTAAGGTGAAAACTAAATTTTCCAAAGGCAGACCTAACTGAGAATACTCAAAGGAAAATTTGTCTATCTGCAGAAGTCTGAAAATGATATGGTTGTGCCCACACAGGACGTAATCTCTTGCTGATCCAACTCTGACACAACCAAAGCAATGCCAAGGACTTGCTTAGCCTCAGTGCTCTGTTAGCAACAGCTCTTGTCTTCCAGTTCAGCATAGCCAGCCTGTACTCTTGAGAATAACAGGAGTTAATTGAAAATGCAACATAAGCATAGCTAAAGAATGAAATAAAAAGGAGCGAGTCTGTTCAAGAGAAGAAAAATCATAAAAGATGCTTATTTCAGAATGAACAATCAATCTTTCCTTGGCCAGGAAGAAGTTTGGAGTGGGCCAAAAAAATGCTTTGTGAGCATTAAAAATACAGCAGGCAGTGGATAGAGCCTTTGACAAACGCCAGCTTGTAAGAAATGTCTCTTTAAAAGGGGACAAAGCCGAAGGACATGTTTTAGAGCATGTTTAGGTACAGCACTAGGAAAAGACTGCAGCATCAGCTAAGAGATGCTTGTGGTCTGAAATATAAATCAAATAGAAAACTCTTGGTATCTTAACTCCCTTCTTGGAAGAATAAATGGCAATAAAATGGCTGAGGTTTAGTATATGTGACAACAACTATAGGCATTTTTACTGCTGAAAAGTCCACATGAAACTTTTATAACCCTATTCACACTGAGGGGGTTTTTTAGGAAGTGAGCAAGAAATTAGTCACCCATTCCATTAATGTCAGTGGCAGCTGAGAAGCTGCTAGGAATTTCAGGTAGTTCTCAGTAACAGTCCTTCTGTAGGAGCTCCTTCCATCTCCAGAAGGTCAGAGAATAACCTAACTCCTTCTAAACTGCAATGGAGCAGGAAATGCTGATTTATTTTTTCCCTTCTTTTCATGGAAAGGATTTCTTACAGAAACTTAGAAAGAAAATGAAGGCTTCTTTGTAGTGCCTTGTCCCTCTCAGTTAAGACATAGACTCAAAAACACTGTTTCAGAAATATTTTTAAAAATGTAATCCAGTCCAGTGCACATTTCAGCAACAGAAAGTCTTCTTAGCAAGACAAACTCAAAACAGGGAGTAGAGACAACACCCTCTGCCACAGTTTACCAACATTGCACAGTCTGTGCTATTCCTTCCTCCTGTCCCAACCCCCTGTTAGCGCCATTGCAGCTTCCTGAGGTACTGTCCATATAGAACAGCTTTTCCAAGCTCTCCTTTTTTTGAGAAGTAGCATTTCACTGTGACACTCTTCCCCTCCATCCTCAATGCTTCCCTCACAGAAATGTACCTCATGCTTTGTGTTAAACACCACTAGAGTATAATCTAAGGTCAATGCAATACAGAAATGTGATGGACCTGCTGCACCACGACCACAATGGTCAAGTAGGAACTCACAACAGATCAATAAACAAGCCTTTCAAATAACCAAAGGAAATAATAAAACAACAAAAAAAGATCTCTTCCTTGTAAAAGAAGTAGACAGCAAGTTCAGTTGAATTGTACAGTTCTGACATTCAGAAATGCTTGTGATATGTAAGAGGACTATATCATATTCTTTCACAGAGGTGCAGAGATATACAGTGTCATCACTGCCATTAGAAGGTGCATGTGCATGCTGTCAGGCTGTGCTTTTGCTGAAAACCACCTCTGGCTGCTGTGCATGTAGTTACAATGTTCTGCCTGGGTTTTTTAATAACTTTTTAATTTTAACCAGGATTTCCTTTTGAGTGAGGGAATCAGTTTAGAAATCAATGTGCAAAAATAAAATGTGTCTTTGAGGGCTTTTAATTTCTCTTCTGATAGAGAAAAAACGCCTGTAATGCTGCAAAATGTAATGTTTTCATTAGTCAGTTTTTTCTAAACAAAATGAGAATACATGCTTATATACATATCTTACACAGTGCAAGGAAGCATCTGAAATATTTTCTTATTCTCTGAAAAAGTCTTTAGCACCAAGTAATAAAATTTGGTGTGTGTACTGACCTTTTTTTCCTTCAGAGTTAATTTCATGGATGATGAAATGAAAACTCTTCTTATAATGTACAAATCAAAGGTCATGATTTCACTAATTCCTCTTCTAACTAATTGCACTAAATGAACTACAACATATGCATTTAGGACATTACAATATAGTCCAGCATCAGGCATAGTGAAACTTTAACTGTCTTTTAGGTTCAGGGGTGTTCTTTGCTTGTTGGAAGTACCATTAAAAATTTAATATTTACTTATAAACTTGGTGAAGGGTAAATATATAGTAGGTAAATCTGAGGTAAAGTGGGATGAGAGTGCGCCACTGCACTCAACAAAATAAGGATGCGCTCATAAAATATAAGCAATCAAGTAAGAACATTTTCAAGGAGTTACTATCCCTTAGCAGAGCTCCTGAAAATTGTTTGAGATTCCATTATAAAAAATAGTGATGATTCAAGGTAGATGATTTTACTTTGCAGCCTCAACAGATTAGAATCACACATACTCATTTAATAGGTATCGGTGTAAAGAAAAAACTCCTAAGGTAGATGAACAAGTCATAAGATGTGGCAGTGGGTTTTCTAATGTTTTATATTATTGTTGAATGTTTTATATTACTGTTGGTATTTCCCTAAAATCTCCCTTATTCTGTAATCCCTGATGGTTTGCCCCGAACCCCTCCTTTCCATATAGGGTGTTCACCCTCCTTCCCTTGCACCTGTCAATCCCTTATACCCAGCCCTTGCACCTGCCAANGATAAACGTCCCCCGTCCTACACCCGAAGCTGCCCGTCTCTCTCCCTTCGAATTACTCCGTCTCCTCGACGCTGCACTCATTGCCGCTGTCCTGCGCTCTCTGCGAGGGAGCGCGGGCTGCACCGACTCTCCCGAAACCCCGACCGGGCGGGACGGGGAGCGGCCACACTCGGTGCGCTGCCCCGGAGAGCTAGCCGGAGCCCGAGTGGACACCGGGGCGGCGCGCCAATAAGATATGAACTTTGTCTTTGTTTGTAGTTGTGTGACTGCTTAAGCCCTCACAGGAAGATAAGAACTTCTACCATTATGAGTACAGTAGGGTCAACAATATTGTTTATATTATTTTTCCTTTCTAGTACTTTTAGTACTTAATTTGTCTTATGTGTAGCCTTAACTGCATCTATTTTAACCTAAGATATGCATCCATGAGCTCATTTCTGGAATCAGATTTCACAGTTGTAAATATTTGGGAATCAGCATGACTTAAAAAGCTCATAATAGCAGTTATTTGAAAGCAATGTTGACTAAGTTCTAAATTTTTCCCTGTAGTCCTGACTACAGCATTCTCGTGTGTCCCGCAGGAAGTGGTATGATATTTATCTCACTAGTTTCATGTCATGCAGATTGTTCAAACACCTGAAGGCTGGTTTACTAACTTGATGATGAAGATGAACAGTGTAACAAAGGCTGTAATACTGCATCAGTTAAAGAGATGTCATTCAGTAAACTTTTGCCTGAAGGCAAGCATGTCATTCACAAGTTCTGTGCTGTCAGTGAATGTGCTCCAGTGATGCTCTGCTGAACAGCACAGTCAGGCTTGAGACACAGATTCTGGGTATAATCTTCAGATCATCCCTAACAAAGATCCTGTTAGTTGTCAGTATGGCAAGATGATGATTGCTACGAGAGGACTTCGTGCTGCCTTGCTGCCACTGAACGATGGGGAAAAAAAAAATTCCTTGTACAATTACCTGGAAATAAGCATGTTTCCATCATGGCTGAGTGGTTTGCACCTGGGATTATATCTGAATTGAATAGTCAGAATCAAGCTTTGACAAAGAGAAGCCTCTACTCTGTCATTTGCTACCAGCCCCTTTTTAATTCTGTGTGACTGGAAGAGTTGGTATTGAAATTAATCTTCTCCTTATATTATCAGATCATTGCTGGAGTTTTTCATTAAACTATTTTAATTGCTTAAAGCTTGCATTTCAATTTCTCATAAATACTGCCTAAAATCAATTCAGCGTCAGACAACATCTGCAATGTTCACTGCAACTGGTTCCCAGAAAAATAGTTAATTCTTAGAAACCTTAACAGCTTCAGACTTCAATTGAATGATTTAATAATCAAAATTTTAATTTACTCCCCCTTCCTCCCTTCAAAAAGTTTTAAGATAGGTTAACCTGTCAAAAGCAGCACTGCTACCGATCCAGCTGAGCCAGAGAAGGAGGTTGTATATCCTCATTATTACCATAATTGGCATCTGGAATCTGTTCAAAAATTCTGATTTACTTTGTAGCAGAGGATTATGGCTGAATTTGGAGTACTTTATGGTCTACAGACGCTTGTGAAATTCAAATATATAAACTGTCAGTTAAACATTTCATGAAAAGCCCTACCTTCTACTAATCCAAAGAAACATGAACAAGTGCTTGAGGGGATGAAAATCCACAATATGTTTTGGTAGCTAACCACTTACAGAAATATTAACATTCTTGGGCAGGTTTGCTCTCTCAGCTTCTGAAGTAACTTTGGAGCCAGCAGGATTCAGTTTCTAGCAGATTTCCAACACCCTGAAAAAAAAATTCAGTCAGAAGCCTCTAGTATTTATGAATTATTAATGCTGGCTTTCTCTACTTTTTTCTGTAGTTTTGCTTTTGTGTGCTTGTTCAGCTAAGTAATTCAATAGACAGATAGAGACATGAATAGATATGCTAATTAACACCAAGGCTAACCTTTAAAATTCCTTAAAGCTGTGAGCTTTCAATGAAATATTTTCATTTTTCTTTTTCTGAACTGGAATACAAACATTATTTGTACACTTGGTGCCAGCAGGGGTGCCCCCAGGAACCAGCTTTTAAGATTTTTTCATTGTGGAAAACAGTTTAAGAAAGGTGTCAGTTTTACAATCTTCATTTATAGTCCCTGCCATGGAAATGTGTTCATGTTGTGCCAGTAGCTTCCCTCATTTCTCATCACAATTGTCATCTAAACAAGCTATGGAGATTTAAATACCTTACATATTGTCCTCATGAAACAGAAAAATCTGAAGTGGGGGAAAAAGAGAGAGCAAAAGGGAGACATGGAGATCTGAGATGCTACACTAATTTGTGTATTGAATGTAGAAGGAAAATTTCTTGCTTTAAACAACAATTCAAAAACACTTGATAAACTCAATAAAGGGCAAATTCATTTTACAATCCCCACTTAACTCTTCTGATAAGTTTTGCCTTCCAAAGATTTTTATGCACGAGAAAAAGTAAAGCATCTTTACAATCCAGCATTTATTGTGTTATATAATTTCTGGTCATTGCTAAACCATAAATGTAGATAGCCAGGAAACCAAAGTATTGATAGGAGAAATTAATAAAACCCCAGTGTTATTCCTATTGTCTGAGTCAGACACCAAAACACAAGTAGAAGCAACTAGAGCCTAAATTCCAGCTTCTGTTAAAAGATAACTGAACTATTTACCTCTCTTCTATTTTCTCCCTTCTTCCTTTTACATTACAACTAAGAAGAATCACCAAACACTGTTATTTCTGCATTCCTGTTCAAATGAATAGGTACCCTGAAGCTGAATTCACAGCCTGTTTTGAGATTTGAAATCACTCAGTCCTGTGGGGAACTCAGGCAGAGCTGTTTTGAAAATACCAATACTTTAGGTATATTCCAAATTGCAATTACAAAACTTGGATGAAAGCCTGAACTTTTGTCATAAATAAACACTTCTGCTCATGTTTACAAATATACTGCCTAAAGCAGCTACAATTTGGATCTGTTTTACTTGATTTGGGCATAAAAATTTGATCTTTGAAATACAGAGAGTTTGTACACAATCAATGTGATAAAAAAAAAGTGGGTTTGGTTTTCTTTTTTTTTTTTTTTTTTTCATATACATTAATATTATCCCAGCAGGGTAACTACACCAGAAAACTGATTTAGTGCTTCAAATGAAGCAGGCAAATTGTCAAAGTGTAACTTACTTCAGTTTGATCATCGTTTGGCACAGCAACTAGGCTTCCTACAGCCAGGTGCTGTTGGTGCTTTAGGTACCAACACATCTGTCAAGGGCTAAGCAGCAGCTAAATAGACTGACTGGAAAAGTGTAAAGTAACAGATAGCATCCCCTGACCCCACTACAAGCTATGTGGAGTCTTCCTTCTGCAGATATTTTTATGTCGGCTTCTGAGAAAATGATTCAAAATTAAACCCAGTCCCAGCTCTCTTGTAATTTGATAAGCAATCAGCAGATTTTGCAGAAATTAAAAACCTGCTTTTACACTCTGTGTGTGACACAATGATCTCGTTCAACCCATGAGCTCTGCTATAACATGAAAATGCAAAATATGTGCACTATATTACATAAAGAAAATTCTCAGGAATAAAATGCTTGTCATACCAGGCATTTTAAAGATATCCTTCAGGTTTTATTTCCTCTCTACATAGGAAGATTCAGTGAGACATTCCTCAAAGAAATTAAGGTTCTTCTCATGCTCAGGTAATAAATTGGTGTTCACCTTCACTGTTATTCATAGCAGACTCACTATTACAGTGAAGTGAAGGTTTGAAAACAAAAGTTAGGTAATATTCACCTAGCTTCTTTCCCAACATTGTTTGTATCACAAAGGCTCCTCTACCTGCACAATTTGCAACTGTATCTGCTGCTCAGGTTAAATTTGTTGAGCAATAATGTCTTGACCATTCCTTCAAAATAATGAGGAAATATTCTTTCTTAGTCAAGTATGATGTTTGGCTATGTGTTTGGCAGCTACTTCCAAACTTGACTTGTTTGTAAACAATTTCCTGACTTTCAGTTTGCTCAATTTTATTGTGGTTAGTTGAAAAGTCTGGAAAATATACCTATCTTTCCGTAAGTGATGTCCAGTGAACAGCTTATCTGTCTGAATGTATGCTCAGTTAGTTCAGTAAAAAAATTTTCCTCTTTATCCCACATATTTCCTCCACTTCAGTATGACCAGTTCAGTCCAAAACAGTAAACCCCAACCTATTTTGACTGGCATTGACACAGGCACCTTTTAGGAACTAAGTCTGGGTTGCAATATCCAGTCTTTCTAGAGATACTGTGGTGTTTTGTGAGCCTTTCTCAATGTATTTTGTAATTAATATAACTTAATCCAACTTTCTGCCTTGAGTAATATTTAAAAATTTTGTAAAACATTGGATTAGGTAATATTTAATAATATTTTCTAGGTAATTATCTCTTATTGTCTTCTTTTATATATAGAAAAGGAAATAAAAAAAAGGCAACAAAGGCAACTTTTCAAAAATGCAAACCTAAATGTTACCATTTTTATAATAATCTTCTGAGCATCTCAGTCTTGTGCCAATTTTGTCTCTCAACTTCATTTAATATTAATGTTACCAATAAATGACATTTTGCATTATGTTCTTTCATCTCAAGAATCACACAGGGCTGAAAAAAAACCATACTACTCTTTGAAAGATAAAAGAGTCTTCAACAGTTCTCACATAGTGCCAAGGATTGAACAAGGTCATTAAAACACCTCATTCCCCTGGTAATAGAGAAGGATAGAACTGGAGGGACTGACAAAGGATTTGTCACAGTGCAGCTCACATTATTGGATATTTCTATTTTTTGAAAATAAAAGCTACACTTTTTTATTCTAATCCATTCACAATATTAGACCAGACTGACAAAACTCATAAGACAGAAAATTTGCACAGAGACAGAAAAATTGTTTAACAAGACCACACAGTAACCAATTGGAGAGCCAGGAACATATTGAACAACCTTGAAAAGCAAACTTTCGCATTGTGACCATTTTGAATCATCAATCAGTCAGAAATTAACTACATTACATACATTTAAAACTCCCACACTGCTCCTCCCAATGAAAAGTCTAAAAGACTATGAACCTCACTTACAAAACATAAGTGTAACCTCTTAATGCAAACTTTTAAATATCCAAAGTTAGAAAGCACAACCTGCTATTTTTCTAAGTTGAATAAGATCAGTGTTACATCGCATCTCCATTTATTGTTTTAGTTTAGTTAACTACTGAATAATCCCATCCCACTTTCCTTTTCTCAACCCTTCTACATCTGCTCACGTCTGAGGCTACACCACTTGTTTTGGATTTTGATTGCTTACCTTCTAGGGAAGCACTGAGCTTTGAGAGTTTGGTTTTCCTGCTAGAAATATTATTGAAAGAAAATTTAAAAATTCACCTCTTTAATTTGTGAACAACAATTTGGGTTCAAGCTGAATACTTTGAAATAGAAATTGTTGGTTTACTATGCATAGTTATGATCAACAATTTTCAGGCCCCACAGTAATCTTCTCCTACAAGTTCCAGATGGGCATACAGTATTGGAATACTGTGGCTGTAATACAGAATTCGCCAGGTTTGTAAATCATCATAAAACCCTACACATATTTAGTTCTATGAAAATATACTGCATTGGTGGAAGCAATGTAAAAATAAATATATTAAACTCCATCACAGCTGTGCTACTTCATATAGCAGATCACAAGAATAAGCAGAAATATGTGATTGCTTGAACGCTGCTGGCATTTGAGATATTCAAGAAATTGCCTATTCACTTAATTCTCTTGTTAACTCTGACCTTCCAGACGTTCATTTCAGATCAAATTATGTTATTCTGATCATGCTATCAACATTGACATTTCTATTAAAAAGAAAACTCATTTATTTGACAAAATCTCAGCATTAAGATATCCAATCCCACATGCTTTGTACCCCTCTAGTGTGTTAAATGATATGATTTGTTATCACTCACAATGTATATAAGAGTTATACTTTTGCAATTGATATGGATATGTTTGCAACAGTCAAGAGACATGAGATTAAAGGATGAAAGTGTTCAATATTAGTAGCTGAAAAAAAGTCACATTAGAAGAAACTGTACTTTCTTTTTTTTCCTCTTCCCTAAATCTACTGAGTCATCATCCTTTCCTTAATAAAACTTCATGCCTGTAGTGGACAGTCATGGAATGAGGTAGAGCAAGTATAGGAAGAGAGGAACAGGCTACCAAGAAAAATTATGAGTTATTTTTCTAAGGGTTGTATTGGCAAGAAGAGGTACTTGGTACTTGGTTCTTAAATGAAAAACGTAAGGAATATTTCTGAACATGGAGCAAGAGGAAGCCAAATTTGCAGGAAACCCTGGGGAAAAAAAAAAGGCAATAGCATAAGTTAGAGGAAAATATCATCAAAGCAGCACAATCTCATTGAATGAGAATCGGTGCCAGTAGCTGAACTCTCTGTAATGAAAGGAACAACCTATGTCAATGAAGGTAGGAGGACTTTCCACCTGAAATCAGCTATAGAATTTGGGTTGAGGTCACGTGGTGGGTTGACTTTCGCTGGATGCCAGGCATCCACCAAACTACCCTATTGCTCCCCTTCCAAGCTGGACAGGGGAGGCAAAATCAGATGGAAAACAACTCATAGGTTGAGATAAGGCAGTTTGCTAAAGCAAAAGAGAAGTTTGCATATGCATATTCAAAAAGGGAAAAAAAAAAATTCTCTACTTTCTATTAGCAGGTGATATTCAGTGTTCAGCCACTTCCTGGGAAGCAGGGCTACTTCATGAGTAGGTTGCTCCAGAAGGTAAATATTGTAAATAAAAAGTGTCCCCCTTCCTCCTCCTTCCCTTAGTTTTATACCTGGGTGACATCACATGGCATGGAGCTCCCTCTGGTCAGTTTGGGCCAGCTGGCCCAGTTGTGTCCCTCCCAGGACCATCCCCAGCCTGCTGATGGGGCAAAATGCTAAGGGACATGGCTGATGCTGTGCCAGTGCTGCTCAGCAGTAGCCAAAACACTGCTGTGTTATCAGCACCTTTCCAGACACCAATGCAAAGCACTGTGAGGGCTGCTGTGGGAAAATTAACTCCAGCTCTACCAGAACATGACATGACATCACATGATTTCACATCAACAACTCTGTATTTTGGTCTTCACATATTTTCTGATAATGTTTGCATTGAAAGGCAGATACATTCCAATCTGAATAATTATCTTCTGAAAAAGATCTTTCTAAAAATCTTCAAACTATAGTTTCAATTGAGTATGGTAGTAATCTTCCTGCCTTCTCTCCAAGAGTAGTATATGATGGTGAACAGCTACTCTCTTCCACCTAAGGAATGGCTGCATTTGACTTGTCAGAAAAATGAATTGCTTAGTGATCCTTATTTTTTTAGAAAAATTTTCTAGCAGTTAGGTTGGTCTTGTAAATCACGTTAAAATTCTACCTACAAAACACACAGCTTCAATTTACACCAATACATAGATGTATTGGGTAAATATACAAGAACAAAAACATAATAGATGACTGTACAGATACTTTTACCTAGAAGGATATTACACTGCAGCTTCAAATTCCTAGATGTAAAGAGAAAAACACCAACTTACTAGAGAAAAATTACTTATAAATAACTTAATTAATTACAGTTACATGTCAAATTATGCTAGTGGATATAAGTATATAAATGTCTCAGTAGACTGTTAAACTGTAAAAAAATACAGCCTAACCCAAACAGCATAATTTATACATATTTCTGTTCCTATATTATCTTTATCACACTCCTTTTGTATAGGGCACCAAGAAACCTAATATTCAGAGGTTAATTTAGGTAAAAAACTACCACAATTCACAATTGCATTAGCACCTATTAAGAGTCATTGTTCATGGAAATTTTAATAATACATTCTAGAGTGAATAAAAGCAGAAGATGATTAGGAGTAAAATTGTTTCCATGTATGCTGACAGAACTGCTGAGCATAATTATACATTTCTAGGGCAACCTGTTTGGAGTTTACTCCTTAATTTTATGTAAATTTTGAACTACTTCATTTTTTCAGGTTAAATGCTAATATGTTATTTCATTTCTCATTTGAGTCGCAGGAGTACTAATGGACACAGATTGCAATTGATGGAACAGGCATCAGATAAAAGTCTAGAAGCATTTCAGAATGACAAACTTTTAATTTGTTGTTTTCTACTGCCACATTCTTGTTCCTGAACAAGCTGCCAAAATTTTCAATCAGTTACTAGATATTAGCTGTATTATATATATTGAGAGCAAAAATCCATTTCAAAGAAAATATTCTTTTGGGAGAAGTATTTTATTTTTCCTCTCCTTTTCCTCATTTATTCACTGCATGATGCAGGCTTAACTCAGCTTATACAGCTTCATGTAATACACTTGCAGTAATCTGTACAACATAAAAAGACAAGCAGAAAAAAAGAAAAATCAAATACTCTGAAGACAAATACGTGGGATCAGAGCTGTTGAAAAACCTGCCTGTTTAGATTTGCCCAGGTTTCAGTGAATTATACCACCGAAATCTTGTGAAAGCCAGTTGATTCTTCATTAGGTTCATACAGGAAGACAAAAATGAAGCAACCTTGCAGGCTATGTAAATGAAAACAAAAGAAAAAGGGAGGGAGGGAGCAAGGAAGGAAGGATGGAAGGGAGGAAGGACAGAAGGAAGGAAGGAAAGCAGGCAGGCGGGAAGGCAGGTGGGAAGGCAGGAAGGAAGGTGGGAAGGGGGAAGGCGGGAAGGCAGGAAGGAAGGAAGGAGCCACTTTTCACCTATTTTCTTCAGCTTTTTTTAACTTATGACCTTTTCTTCAAACTCCTCTGTCCTCCACACCGGTATTAAATATGCTCAAAATGAGTAGGGATCACCACTATCCACGGCCTGACAGGAAGTTCACACTCTCACATCCCATTAGAAGGGACATGTAAGCGTTTTTTAAAGATAGACATCATTTTAATTTCTCCGTGTCTGCCTTGTTTTACTCGCCTTGTACAGTTGCTCTCAGGGATGCAGACAAAAATAAAAACCCACAGTAGCAGACATTTATTTCTCCACTGTTATTTGTTAATAAGGTGTTTCAGACCAAGAACAACAGCATTGCCCAGATCCCTATAACCTGAATATTTTGTTGGACCATATGAACTGACACACAAACCTTTCAGCAACATAAATTTTATTACCATGAGCAAGCTTAAGAGGTCTGAGTTACACCTTAACGAAAAACTACTGTCAAGAAAAGAAGACTTTAAAAACTGTAAAATACTAGGCTACAAGAAGACATAATGTGAATCTTTCTGAGCTGATGCTGAGAGGAAAAGTCAGTCAGCTGTTCTTTAGACATTTTTGAAAAAAGGTTTGATCAAAGCCACTGGACAAGGAGGTTGTTGGGAAGTGTCCTTGTGCTGAAACACACATTTCTTGACTTTGCATTACAAGCTCTATGCTTCTGATCTTTCCCAGTTACGGGCTTATCTTTCTTTCCCTTCTTGCTAGAAATGAATCGAAGAGTCTTATCTGTCCCTGTAGCAAACAAGTGAGATTGTGGGGTTTAAAGACTCTCTAGGTTGAATTATCTATATTACTGGAAGAGAGATGAAGAAGTAAAGCTAGTTTGATTAATTATAACAGTGAATATGTAAGCAAGTGTACAAATGTAATGGTGATACCTTCTACAAAATAATCCATTTCCACTTAGCAAATAAATTTTAAAATAAATAAGATCAGCAGCTTAGTCATTAACAGTGGCAGCTGCTCGGTAAATAGAAAAGTGGCTTTGCTTCGCTAAACCATATTTTGTATCTTGTGACGTAGGGTGGGTATGTAGCTAAAGCTCCACATTGAAATCTAGCTTTCTCCAGCAATTAATTTCAACAAATGTACCACTGACATGATCCTAGAATTTATCATCATGAGTGCACAACATGGCTAAGAGAGGGTATCTGAAAATAGAAAAAAGAAAAAAACAAGGAAAATTTGCTGTTCCTGCTCAGTTTTTTTTTATTGTTGTTTTTAATGTATTATGATCCTAAATAAAGGCAAATATTGTTTATACACAAAGCCTCTTTTGAAGAAATTAATTTCAATTTCATTATATTCAGTTTTGCATAATTTCCCAGTAGAAAAGTTGTGTTTATTGATATCACAACAGCCCTATAACAGGAATTTCTACTTAAACTACTACCTTTACTTCTTACTGGTATCCACATGTAGCTATTCCCTTTCTAAAATTCCATCTCTACTGTACTTCACAGACTACTTTATTGTAAGCAGTAAAGAATATTTTACAGTTAGTCACAAAGATTACGGCTTTATTAGTATGGCAGTTATCATGGACCTTATATAAAATCAATTATTGGTGAAAATCTTTGTGGAACTGATCAAACAGAAAGGCCTCTTTGCAAACCAGTAGGCAGATGATTGATTGGTTTGAGTGAGAACACATGCCAGAAGAAGATAATGTTCCTAGTACCTTAAAATTCACAAATAACATTTTTAATTATTTCACTAATACATAGTCACAGTATGGGAAAAAAAAGCCAAATACTGATTTTATACTCTAAATTTGCACATCACAAGCCTGTCAAGTATTTATTTGGGATTGGTTTAATGTATGTTGAGAGAAACTGATGTGTATTGGTAATTTCTGTATAATGATCCCCTTTTTTTTCTTTACCTCCTCATTCGTGAATCTTTCTCACAATACAAATTAAAATAAAGTTCTTGGTTACATTTTAAATTCATAAATCATTCCTCTGTATTTGCCACTTTGATCTTTCCCTCTTCGTACCTTGTGTGTCCTCCAGGCAGAGAGTCACACAACAATCACCAAATAGTATGCAGATCCAAAAGATCTTCTAGTCCATTTTCTTTTATGGTCATAGAATCAACTATGCTGGTGATATCCAGATGAAAGAGAGGGTCTTTAATCTATTTACAATAATCAGAAAAACTTCTCAGTTTCTGTAGTATGTTGGTTTTTTATGACATCCAATCTGAACTTTCCAATGCTAATCTACTCTTTCCTAGTCTGTGCTTTGTGCACTTGTGAAAGAGAACTCATCCTTAGGAATATGAAGACCATTATCATACCTTCCCTCAGCCTTCTTCTCTGTGAGCTAAACAAACAATGTTCCAATGTCTGATCACACAACAAAAACCCTCAACCTTAAGCTTAATTACTTCTATTCAACTTTTACTCCTTGTGTGGGGTCCTGACTCTGGGCACCTCTGAGAAGAGCTTTGCTCCATCTTCTTTAAACACTTCCATCAGATATTTATGCACTCTGTTAAGATTCCCCTGAATTTTTATCTTCTGGCTGAAGAGTCACTTGACTTCTCAGAATGTCAAATATTCCAAAGCTTTCAAGTTTGTGACCATTTACTGGATTCAATGCTGGATGACCACATGTTTCTTGTACTTAGGAGCCAAGAGCTGGACACAGCACTCAGGTATGTCTCACCAGAGAGCAGGAATTATCTCTCATTACTTGCTGGTGAGGCTCATCCTAATGCAGCCCAGAAAGTTGTTCACCTTCTTTTCCAGAGGGGTGTACTGCTGGGTCATGGTCTACTTGTTCACCAAGATTCTAGGGTCTTTGTCTGTTAGTTCCTTGCTATTTAAGAAGGCCCAGTCTTGTATTTTTGGATGGATTTATCTTTATGCAGGGTCAGGACTTTAAATTTCCCCTTGTTGAATTTCATGAGGTTCTTATCAGCACATTTTTTCAGCCTGTTGGCACCCTCCTGGATGGCAACACAGCCAGTTGTTATATCAGCCACTTATAGTTGTATATCATCTGCAGACTTTCTGGGGGTGTACTCTACAATAGCACCCAACTAATTAATAAAAATAAGAAGTACTTTATGCAGTACATGTGGGACACTGTACAAGGGATACGGACGGGTTCTGATTAGATGGACTTTGGGCCACTGATCAGAACCCTTACAGCCCCACAGTTCATTCACTTTTCATTGGACCTCAAGATCCACTTACCTACTTGATATTTCCTCAGTTTGTTTTAAAGCAATGTTAAATGCCTTCATTTCCATTTGTGATCAGCTATATCTAACGGATATCCTAATCTTTCTTGGCTTCAATAATTGCATCCTCCAACTTTTTCCATCTTGTATATTTGCAGTTGATCATTCTTGCCCGCTGATTTGCACCTTAGATTTTCTAGTTGTTGTTCTATGCCATCAGAGGTGTATTGGTTTCAGGCCAAAATCACAGGACAAGCCTGACCTTCAGACACAATACTGGAAAAAATCCAAAAGAAACCCCCCAAAAAGGCCTAAAATACAAAGAAATAAGCAATAAAACAACATGTAAGAAACCTCAAAATATTCAGATGTGCTATAATAAAACCACTACTCACAAGTGCAGTAAATCAAATGAGTACAGCTACAGACACTTGTCAGTTCTGTCATTTCAAACCTGTCAGCATTTCTGCTTCCTCTGAACAACTTGGATGAGCCACATCTCCAGAGCTCAAATGTGACACGCAAATTGCCAGCCGGGGCACTACTATTTTCTTTTAAAAGCTCCAATGGATTTGTTACAATGGACTTTCTCAGGGGAAGGCTCTGCTCCCAGGTCGGTAAAATAAAAGAGTTTAAAAGTGTTCACTCATGGACACATGTTAGGAATAAACCTCCTGCCAGGTATAACATTATGAAGGAAGACAGCATGACGGAGGATTTCAGTGACAGAAAGCTGCATGTACAACCTCAGCATCTCCTACATTTAGTTTTGTACCATTTTTGCCTTGTGTGGTGGTTTGACCCTGGATGGATGCCTGTTACCCAACAAAACCTCTCTATCACTCTCCTTCTCAACTGGACAGGAGAAACAAAATATAAAAAAAAGTTCATGAATTGCAATAAGGGTGGGATTGTTCACTCACTGACTATCATCACAAGCAAGACAGACCCCACTTGAAAATACTAATTCAATAAAAAACAGAATAGGATAATGAGAAGTAAAACAAATCTCAAAAACACCTTCCCCTCACCTCTCCTTCCTTCCTGGGTTTAACTTCATTCCTGATTCTCTACCTGAACCCCCTGCAGCAGTGTAGGACGATGAGAAATGAGAGTTATGATTAATTACATGCTGTTTCTGTCACTGCTTTGTCTTCAGTGAGAGGAGTCCTTGCCCTACTCCAGTGTAGGGTCCCTCAGACAGGTAACTTCTATGGCAGAATAGAGTCCTCCACAATCTTCTCCAAAATACATCCTTCCCACAGTTCTTCATTAACTGCTCCAGCATGGGTCCCTTTCCACAGGGTGCCATCCTTCAGGAACAGGCTGCTCCAGTGTAAGTCTCCTGGGATGTCACAATTCCTGCCAGGAAATCTGATCCAGTGTGGGCTTTTTCATGGAGCCACAGGTTCTGCCAGAAGCCTGCTGTGGCATGGACTTCCCATGGGAGAGCAGTCTTCCTCAGGCATCCACCTGCTCTGCTGTGGAGCTCTTCCATGACTTCACCACAAGGTGCAGGGGAACTCTGCTCGAAAACCTGCACATCTCCTCCCCTTCCTTCTCCACTGGCCTTTGTGTCTGCAGGGCTGCTTCTTTCACATATTCCCACCCCTCTCTTCTCTGGCTGTACTACTTTCTGCATGATAATTTTTCTCCCCTAAATATATTCTTGTCGGGGCATTATTACCACTGCTGATTGTCTCAGCTTTGGCCAAAGGTGAGTCTGTCTTGGAGCCACTGGCACTGGCATTGAACATGGGGGAAGCTTCTCTGGGCTTCTCACAGAAGCCACCCCTGTCGCCCCATATGAGAGGAGATGCTAGAGACTGGGGGAAGATCCATCCACATGTTTGTGGCTATCATACATACCATAAACTTAGCAAATTCCCAAATCAGGCTCACTTCCACACTTCCCAGAGAATAAGGGAGGACAATTTCTCTCAAGTGTATTTTTTTGGTTTCTCAACAGAAAAAAAAAACGACAAAACCCTTGAACTTCTTGGTTAAGTGTGTATGATGATTTGAGCAATGAGGAAAGATATGGTATTTTTTTCTGTAATACTTAAGACAATACATCTCTGAACACAGATCCATTAAAAGGACTGAAGAACTCTTTAATGGTGATACCATTTATGGAAGAGGAGCACTGTTCTGAATGTATATCAATGTATTCAGACCCACATCGCTGCAACACATCTGTATTGTGGTTCTGTGGAAATTCTACCAAACTCAGCCTCCAGTGATTTAAGGTACTCTTATTAGTGGGTTTCCTCTCCTATCTCAATGAACTGCATAAACCTGTAGAGTTCTGAACAGAGACTATTGCATCTGTGATGTGAATATAGACATTTGTCACTTTTTCCAACAAGCCCTACAATGTCTCTCTGTTTTCTAACAGTCAGTAGACTGCCTCTGAACCAAAACTGCTGATTCTAAAAAATAACATTTCACAGCCAGTTAGGTTGCAAAATAAAGCAAACACCTTCTAGTATTACAGTACATATTTTAATAATCAATTCATCTGCAATGGAACTATACATAGGAACTGGCCTTTACTAAATGTAATGTACATAAAGCTGATGTACAGATACTCTATCTTCCATCACCTGCACTTCTATTAACAGTCATGATGGAAAGAAGACCCTCCAAACCCAAAGTGCTAGACTGACTGTCCATCTCATTTTTCAAAGGGGCTGAAACAATAACCCTCAAACACAAACTCTCAAGCCTGTTTCACCGAGCCTTAACACAAATATTACCTCAAGTCATCTGTACTAACTACTCATCTATTTAAATCGTGATAGTGAAAAGGGCAGTATTATCCTGTCACTTATGGAAAAACTGCAATAGACTGGTTGTAGAAAAGAGTAGGATGATACAAATTATGCTGACTAGATCTTGAACAATGAACAGTGGACTAGTAGGGTGCAAGGGAAGAAAAGCTTCACTTTTTACAAACTTGAAAAGGCTAGAAATCATCTTTCAAACCTTGGGAATATTAAGGATATAAATGAGCTAACACCTCCTGCTCAGAGAGGACAGCACATCATCATCAGATGTGACACTGCAGCCCGTGCTGCCACCCACAGCCTGGTAGCTAGCAGTTCCTGGTACTCAAGACAACATTTCAGTGACTTACTCTTTCATGAGTTTCTTTGTGGGAGTTGATTCACCTCCTGGCCCTTGAAGCAGAGCAACTAATGCAGTTTAATGAAAACTGCAAACACACTGTTTAGCAGCTTGGGGATTCAGTTTTTTTCAGAGTGTGGAAACACAGACTGAACCACTATTTTCCTTTTGAGGGTTTGGCAGGAATCTGGTGATATTTTCATTTCAGTCGAACTCATATTCCTTGGCAGCTGGGCCTTGTAAAAGCCCAAGAAGCTTCAACTTGCTCACACTGAAGGTTAGGGTGCCTAGGAAGAAAGAAAAGGCTAAGCTGCGTTGGTGCACTATGGAAACAGCCAAAGGACCAGCATCTGCCTAGCTTTCACAGTGCCACTTAAGCTTTTACTTAAGAAAACACTCCTGGGAGAAATGAAGGAAATGTCTATTCTCAGTCTTTGCCACTCTAATATTAGTCCTGATCCTGAACAGTTCTCTTTTGGTCCATTGGACTTGTCACTGAAAGCCTTCCTTGCCTCACTCTTCAAGAGAAAGACCTGTTATCCTCAGGGCAACTGGTTCCCCGAGCTGATAGACAGGGACAGGAACCAGATAGGTCCCCTGTAATCCAGGAGGAAGTAATTAGTGACTTGCTCTGCCACTTAGATACTCAAAAATCTATGGGGCCAGATGAGGTTCACCTAAGGGTATTGAGGGAGCTGGCAGACAGGCTCACCAAGCCACTGTCCATCATTCATCACCATTCCTGGTTATCTGGTGAGATCCCAGACAACTGGACATGTGTCAATATAATGCCTATCTACAAGAAGATTCAGAAGAAGGATCCAAGTGCCAGGGAAGTTTATGGAACAGATCATCTTGAGTGAGATCACATAGCATGTAAACGATAACCAGGGGATCAGGCTCAGCCAGCAGAGGTTTAGGAAAGGCAGGTCCTGGCCAACCTGATCTCCTTTTATGACCAGGTGGCCTGCCCCATGGATTAGGGGAGGCTGTGGATGTTGTAAAGTACATTAGCGAAATCTTTGATACTTTAATACTGTCTCCCACAGCTTACTCCTGGAAAATCTGGCAGGCCATGCAGGCCATGGCTTGAACAGGTGCTCTCTTTGCTAGATTAAAAACTGGCTGGGATAGCTAGGGCCAGGCAGTGCTGGTGAATGGAATTACATTCATTTGTTGGCTGGTCACTAGAGAGTTTTGCCAACTCAGAACTGGCTCTGGCTGTTAAAATCCTTTGTTAATGACCTAGATGAGGCAATCAAGTGCATCCTCAGAATGCTGGTAGATGACTAGGTTAGGAATGTTGATCCATTGGAGGATAGGAAGGCCCTGCAGAGGAACCTAGACCATCTGGATCAATGGGCCTAGGCGAGTAGTGTAAGATTGAACAAGATAAAATGCCAGGTCCTGCACTTTGGTGAAAACTACCCTATGCAGCTCTGTAGGCCAGGGGCAGAGTGTTTGGAAGGAGGTTCAGCAGAAAAGGACCAGGGGATGCTGAAAATGAGCCAGCGCGTACCCAGGTGGCCAAGAAGACCAGGGGCATCCTGGCCTGTATCAGAAATAGCATGGCCAGCAGGACCAGGGCAATGAATGACCTCATGTCAAGTACTGTGTTCAGTTCTGGGCCCATCACTACAACAAAGACATTGAGTGAGGTGCTGGAGCATGCCCAGAGAAGGGAATAGAGCTGCTGATAGGTCTGGACCACAAGTCCTGTGAGCAGTGACACCTGTGAGGTGTTTAACCAGGAGAAAAGGAGCCTCAGGGGAGACCAGCCCTATTGCTCTCTGCAAGCACCTGAAAGGAGGATGTACTGAGGTGTGGGTCAGCCACTTCCTACAAACAAACAGAAACAGGACAAGAGGCAATGGTCTCAAGCTGCACCAGGGGAGTTCCACTTTGGACATCAGGAAAAATTTTGTCACTGAAAGGGTGGGCAAGTGTAAAAACAGTTTGCTCAGGGAGGTGGCAAAGTCATCACCCCGGAAGTGTTCAAAAACAATTGGACATGGCATTTAGCACTCATGCTTAGTTGGTGTGATGGTGTTCAGTCAAGAGTCAACTTGAATATCTTGGAGGTCTTTGGTAATTTTATGACTCTGTGATTCTGTGATTCTGTGATTTCCCATATTGTTTTCTTTACAGACAGATAAAACAGAAAGGGCTATCCTGTGCAAGAATCAAGGCAGAGGTACTTCACTCTCTTTACCCTTTATCAGCATGCACAAGCACTAGGCAAGACAAAATATTTTTAAAAAATAAAAAAAGTATGACCACATTTCTTTACCAGTTCAGGGTACTCACAAGCCTTAACATTGTGGTACAGGGGTGTGGATAGAGAGGACTAGGCTGACAGAGAACAGTGAAGCTTTTGCTGTAGATTGTATGAGTTGGCAGAAGTTGTTGATCACTCCTCCAGCAATGGAAAAAAGAGGAAGTGGCATATCAGATTTCCCTCCTGGGGCCTCCTTAATAAACAGGCATGTCCCTGTTTAGTTAACAAGCAGGAAACATCCACTTGCTCTGCTTCCTAAAGATCCTTATTATGTTAAAATAATTTAAGCAAGGAATTCAAGGATTTTGGTCTGGTTTCTTTGGTTTGGTTTGGTTTGGTTTGGTTTGGTTTGGTTTGGTTTGGTTTGGTTTGGTTTGGTTTGGTTTGGAGAACAATGCCTAAGGATTATGTTACTTTAATCCATACCTCATATGGATGAAAAGTTAAAAAATCATCATCTTCATACAGAACTCATGTATGTGTGAGGAAATTTTCTATGAGGAAATTTTCTTGAGGTCAGACAAAATTCACCATTAAAAATAAATAAATGAATAATCTAAATAAATGAAAATGGATGTTGTGACTTTTTCCCAGGAGACTGCTTTCACAGAAGCAGAAAATAAACTGTTACTTACACAGTGAGAGTAAAAAAACCCTCAGATAAAAAGAGATAAAGCAGAAATAGAAAACAATTATTAGAATTCATCTGTATGCCTCTACAATTGCCTGACCTCACTTTTGCTGTGCATCTCTTCTCCATATTATATCTTGTGTTTTTATTAACAATATGTTATACACAAAATATTACATGCAGTATAATTTGAGCTTCTAAATGTGTGCTTGGGTAGCATGACTGTGTCTATTGAGACTCCTAGATTACTCCTATTAGGGAGTGAATGTCATGCTATTTGTCATCCAAAAGGTAATTTTCTCTAGACTTCTATTAAGGTTTCATATTTTATGATAACCTCTATATTATGTTGATCTGGGCATTTTTCATGAACCCATTCATCAGACAGTATCTCTCGCAGTAACTGCAGCCCTGAAACATTTTACTTTTTCTTAAGATGAATAAGATTTTTTCTTTTTTCAGCTGCATCAGTAACATTAAAGGAGCATTTAAGTCCCTGTGATCATGCCAGTAAAATTCCATGACAATCTTTGCACATATTAAGAAGTATATATGTAGGAGTTAATTTATTGATTTTAGAAAATACTGTATCAGAAGGGAATCCTCTTTATCCTGGAGTAAATGTGGCTGTGTTGCAACCACCAATCTCTGTCTGACCCAGAATCCAACACCAATACATCCAAACAGTTAAGAGGCACAGTGTCTATGATTTTTGATGCAGTTCACTATGATACATTTACATGGGTCAATGGCAACTGTGTGTGAAGGGATGACCATTCTTGAATTAACTGCAAATTCTGCTTTATACCTGGCATAGCATGAGGAGGAGACACTCTTAAAAAGAAGAGTTTGCTTTATCTAATTAATAAGCATTAAAACAATTTGCAAGATGTCAGATACTGCTTAGAAATTGTACCAAAGCTTCACAGGATAAGGGTCAGGGACTGGCTCCAAGAATGGCTTACTCAGTGATAATTAACCTTTTGGATTCCTCTTAAATTTCAAAGCAACTTGTGATCCTAATTGAAATGAAATTGAGAGACGCAGAGAAAGATGGCTCTTGCCAAACAATAAACTGCAATAAAATGCAGCAGATATAGCCGTGCACACTAATTTCTTCTTGCAGAGCACTCAGAGGAGCTGATACAGACATTAAATCCAATCCACAGGTTAATCTGACTAGGTGAGGCCTCAGCACTCCAGTCAAGAAGCAAAAGAGATGCAGATCCTTTTGCCAACAGAATGCATTTTCTATGGATAAAGGGAGCAATCTCCTATTCCCTCAGGTGCTGCTCTGTGCTAGTAATCAGTGAGCCTAACAAAAAATCCCAGCTGCTCTCACCTCAGATGAAGAAAACACAAACAAATCTAAAAAATCAATCTAACATTTCCTATATTCTCTAATGTGGAGCAGTCAATTCTTTTTTGCCTCCTCCCCTTTTTTACATAATAAAAATCTACCATCCCTGTCATCCTCAATATGTCGTAAGCCAGCAAGTGTAAATGCAGCCATTCATATAATTTGAATGATAATTGAAAATAAGCGGAAAAGGAGGATAAATTTATCAAACTTGTGAGAATATTCTAGGAAAAAAAGGAATTTCCTGAGGTAACTGTCCTTGACCTGGCTCTTTAATCGAGTGAAATTTCATCACTTTATCTAATATCATGCTTCATGCTTCAGGCTCCCAGCAATTCTATTTTAGTGTGGTCTAATGGGCAGCTGACACATCCACTCAGCACCAGACTGCATAATATGTGCTGACACACTGTGTGGTGAGCACCCTATTGAGAGCTGTTTATTTGTGCCTGGCAAGGAAAAATTTCATCCAATAAAGTCTCTTCATAACAATTTTAGTCTCAGTTTTCAGGGCCTCCACAGGCTGCACATTTCGAGAGGTTCAGAAGCACTTGCGGGGCAATTCAATCGCTTATTTGGGTGGCTGTACATTATCTGACTTTAGGTGAGAGGTTGTGAAAGCACTGGTTATGGTTGTCTGAAACCTGAATCTAGATAGTGTAATGAATAGTGTCATTCTAACTGCTTTGGAGCCAGCTCTCCTCAGAAACCCTGATTCAATTTGATATTCTGAGGTTAACGCACTGTATTGGGACTGAAAATAGGAATGCACACAAAAAGCTTTTATATTTATTCAGTTCAGTAAGCATGGCAAACTCATCAACAGCTATTTGTAAACTGTAGAATGGTGGGACTTATTTTGATGTACTGATTTATGCTTGCTGTTTTTCCTGCAGCATTGCTTTAGAGTAGAAATGGACTGAAAGGAAAAAGCAGACATGGCTCTCAACATAATAGCAGATGACATTATCATAAACAAAGCAACATGAGAAAAGAAAGGAATGACATAATCACAGAGATTCTGGCCTCAACCTCATGTAGAAATTAAATTTGCTATATGGAGACCAAGGAATACATTTCCTATACATACATAAAGAGCTAAGATATTAAGACAGTTGTTTTATTTATTAGTTATGGAGAAATAAGTAGACTGTAAAGCAAGTTATATGTATACACAGATAAGAGAAAAAATTAAGGGCCCAAAAATAGGATTGATTAAAATTAATGTTTCATCAAGCCATCCACACTGAAATGTATACCAAAATTATATCTAGATATACAATTACTGATCAGCTAAGTACTTGTCATGGAAACCAAACTTATTTCAGAAACATTGTTGGGAAAATTATTCTCAATGTCTATGAAAACCATTTCAGAACTTTTATCTAACCTGAAGATGTGTATTACATAACATATGTATTTTCTACAAGGAACTACATGACATGGCCACATAGAGAATGCACATGTATTATTCACAAGCCTATCTTGCAGGAAAGATGCTTTGACCTTGATAGTGTTAGAAAAGTAATCTCAGCTTTTTCTCTTATTTTAGAAAATTTGAAGTCAGAACCTTTAATAATTGGAAAAAAATCACTAGAAAATTCTGCACATAGAAAAAAAATCAAGCCTCATAATAAACTTTCAGACATTAATTATATTCACCTCAGATACACATTTCTAGAATGAGAAATGTATATTCTTGGATTTAAAGGTTATTTAACTAGAGAGTGTCTAGAGACTTAGTGAAGAACTCATGTACTTAACTAACAGTTTAAAACTGCATCTAGGAAGGACTCAAATGGGTAAAGGCTGTTTCTTTTCTTTTTTACTTTTTTAAGAAAAAAAAATTCTGAGGGGGCAAAGCCAATTTTCAGCACTTCAGATTTTGCAAATTCAGATTCATTATTATCTCTGTCAAATTTTATTTGCTTGTTTTGCATAACATCATTTTATTGAAAAATTTTACATTAAATTCTCCTTTTACCCCAAATAGAAAACAGACACCAAGAAAATAATATGTACTAACAAAGTGCTTGTCTCAGTTAGCACCATCTCCCATGTTTCCACATAATTGCCATTTAGGAAAAGATTCCATAACTAAAGATGATTTTTTAATAAGACAATAGTTCATACAATTTGCTACCAATATAGTAATATGTCCATTCAGTGAATGTATGCTTATTTGCATGTACACACATATGCAGGCATGCATTTATCTTCACACCTTTATGCAAATAGCATAGCATTGTACAAGCTAGTACATTATACAAGCATGGAAGTCTCTATTGTGAAAATATAAAATTAATGTAAAGGTAAGGTAAAATAAGAAAACATTTTAAGTGCTGGAGCTTCAGTCCTTACAGGAGCATTAATGTAGCCATCTTGCACAGACTGTGAGCTGTATTTTCAGTGCCTGTGCAGTACTTGTCAATCTTTATCACAAGACAAAGAGCGTGCAGCGTGCTCTAAATAATACTGTCAAGAAGAAGCTCAGTCACATAATTTTTTGGCTTTTATTTCACCCAGGTAAGTTTCTTTGCAAATTAATAAAATTTCCTTTCAGTGTGATCTCAAGTTATAGAGAGGATCCTTTCAGGGGGACTGGGAGAAGGGAGACCTCTAGTTAAGGATGACATCATAGCCATGATGTCTACAGCAGTTTTCGGTTTGTGCTCTGTACATAAGCTACCTCTCTTGCCACAGTCCTTGGTCTCACTTCTGCCTCAGAGTTGCTATGCACATAAAACTGCAGCATCGCTGTGACAGTTGGTGTGTAGCTGAGAAAATAGGGTCAAGTGGAGAAAAAAATTTAAAATACCACCCAAAAAGAGGATGTTTCTGGGTCATTTCTGAGAACTGACCCTTCTTCCATGCAAACATCTCCTTATCTGTAAGAGATAGATGGCTTAGCTGTGTCTAGAGGGTCAGACCATCCTTTCATGTTAGGGGCAGCTCTGTTCCAACACATCAAATTCAGGACAGCAGCGTGGGATTTCACACACTCAAGCAGGTGTAACTTTCCAGAGACTATTCCCAAACAGTAGGATAAATGTCAGAAGCGTGAGAAGCAGAGAATAAATGTGAAGATGTAGCAGCTGAACACAGGGCAGTTATATACAGGTTTGGTGTCAAACAAGGAGATTGACCTTGAGCTGTCTAAGTGAAACCATATAGACATTGATGTTGGCTATCACCTCCTAAAAAGAAAAGAATATGAGAAACTGGTACCTCTGTGCAGTTACAGCTGTGCCAAGTAGCCAGCACTGATACCAAGTATCTCATCAGGTGAGTTTTGCCTTTCCACCTGCATGTGTCTAGGAGCAGTCTTATGCACTTCAGGTTCCTTAGAGTCACAAGCTACACCGGAACTGTTTTTTATCTCTGAAGTGAACATTTCACAACTTTTCAGGCTTCACAAGAATTGAGCAAATCCTGCCAGGAGACACACAGAAAGTTTCAGCAGATTCCTCAATAGCTTTCTACTAGAAGAAGGATACATTTGTTTTAGATTTTTTCATGCGTAAAGGTGAGTCACAGCATGTTTCAGCCTTCAGTCAGATACTGTATTGATCTTTCCTATCCAGCCAGAGTTAAGTTTTTAGCAGTAAATTTGAGTTTTAAGGCAGGGAACAGTAATTGGACACGTATGTCGTGATCTTTGGAGAACGAGATAAAGTGGAGAGGTCTTTTAATGAGCTTGGAGAAGGAAAGAGGAACTCAGAGAAAATAAGGGTGTTATTAATGTTCAAAAGTAAACCCTATTCATGCTCAGAATCCTAATAAAATCTGCATGCCATTTATCCAAATGCAAGACAAAGAAACATGTAAGCTGTGGAAAGAGAAGAGCCAAACCAACAAAATTTTCTAGCCTTGTATGTACATTCTCCATAAGTCAGCATCCAAACACTAACAAAGAAGAAAAGTCAGGAAATTCTCTCATTCTGAGACAGGAAATTCTAAGAGAATCTTCTAATGAAATTATATGTGAGAAAAAGTGGAAATGCTGCTTAGTATTAATATACTTAGAACCACCAGGAAGGTTTGCAAAGAAATCTGTTTTGGTATGTGCATATGTGTGTGTATATATGTTTGTTTATATTTCCATACATACAAACATATACACATACATTTTATTTGTTAGGCAGAATTTTTCTTAATTTTGAATTGTACCTATATCTAGTAATTTTAAATTTTTTACATGTGGCAATTTCTGATGCCTTTTAAATCTTGAAATTATATATTTTTTTCCCCTTTCTGGAAGTCATAACTAGAATATCATTTGGCCTGCATTCCTTGAATTACAATCATTAACAGATGCAGAAGTTTTTTGCAAAGCTACATCTATTTTCTCCAAGAACAATTAATAAAGAAAAATCCTTGAATAATGCAAGACAGACCCTCCTAAAGAAGCTTAAACAAGGTGAGAAATTCATTTATTTAGCATTGAAAGCATGTTTCATAGCAACTCACACATATTGTATTGCTTCTGCTTTATGGCGAACTAGTTCCATAAATAATGAATTTAAATTAAACAATTAACGAGGCCAAGGGTTTAATGTGGGATCAATAACAATCTTTCCTCTGTAATGTTTTAGGTTAAGATCCACAAATAAACATTTAATATAAATTTTCATAAAGGACCTATTGCGGATATACAAAATTATTAAATGCTTTTACAGAACAAGAGATAAGCTATACAATAGGTGAAAACCTGTTAAACAGATCCTAAGTCTACTATCATTTCAAGATACTATTCTTGTTTTACAGGAGTTGCATTAATATATTTTACTTTGTATGCAATTTTTAAAATTACTGGGTTTTATATGCATTGTGAATAAACAGAAATGTTTTTGCAGATTTCTTGCACTTTCCCTGAAGCATCTGTGACCCATTGTCCAATGTACAACACAGGGTAGGATGGAGACAATATTCTTGTTACATATGGGCATTTTTTCTCTGCTAATTAAAATTATCTTTTAATTAAAAATTCATTTCAATCCTTTATCTCCGTCTGCACACAAATTTTTCTCATCTTTACTGAAAAGTTTGGTAAAGGCTAGTGTTAGATGTAGAAATTTTTGTAGTATTTTGGGTAAACAAACAAATTACAAGTAAGAATATTTCTAACAATCTAGGCTGTTATCTAACTGTATGGTAGGGAAATGTATCTCATTCTTAATGTAAGTGCATTTGCGGGACATAAAATCTTGATCTAGCTGAATGTGGTGTATTTCACCTCTTAGTTCATCACAAGAGACATTTAAGATTTACCCACGGAAAACAAACGTGTCCTTAGGACATAACAGTAAGACCATGATGGACAAACGAATGGTGCACAGTTATACAAAGCCCCAGCGCAATGCCTGAATGACAAGGACACATTTATTAGGGCAGCTGCTCCCTGGCTCTGGGTGAAGCCCTGGTGCTCTAGGTTTCCTCTTCTTTATCCTGAATCATCAAGATGCACCTACCTTTCAAAGGCTTGATGGACTTAATTAATGGATGTTCATAAAACAACATCCAGTATCTCTGAAGGAAAACGCTGGATTAGTATGAAGAAGACTGTTTCCCACGTGAATTGTGGATGAATAGAAACGCTTTTGTAGAAACTGACGTTTTCACACACGNCACATGCTTATCGTGATAAATGACAGTGGAAAGGGTCAAAGTTCAAGAAAACTTTCTTTAGGATGAGCTCTGTTATCTACAGTATTCTAATACTAAAAAGAGTTGCAATCTTTAGCGAGGCTCATGAGTTCACCTCCATGTTACATACTGACAGTTTTACAAAAATCACATATCAAATCTAAATTTAGCTGCCCAAATCCTATGGGAATAAGGACTTGCAATAGTTGCAACTTCAAACCTGTTTATATCTGTTTGCCAGTATAACAGTAAAGGCATATAAATGGTCTGTAAGTTACCTTGTAATATGCATATTGTCTTAAGACCTTTGTCTGTACTGAGATATATTGTTATTGTTTTTTTCATGAGAAATTCTGTCTTAGCCTATGGTTAGCTTTTTCTATATTGAAAATTTTAGTTAAGTATAACTCCAGTGGGCATTTGGGGAGAGGATAGGATGAGGGTCACTGGAGTGTCTCTGTTATTTAGTTCTGCTTCTAGCATGCTCTTTTTGATGCACAACATAGGTTTTCTTTTCTTTTTTACCATATGTAAACCTCCATTTACATGAAACAAAATCTTCATCACAACGATGCAAATGTTACACTCTTTACACTCATGGAAAGTAACTGGGAAAAATAACTTGTTTGTACATTGCCCTTCACTGTAAGGTTCTACTTTTTGTCAATGTTCTCAGTTATAGTCAGATACAGAGTACATACTCTGAAGACATTTAAAAGCTATAAGCCAGCACAAATTTTACACTGTGGGTTGTGGGTGTTTCTTCTTCCTGTTCAGGGACCAGTTCATTTTAAGTTGTCTTCAGCTTTCTCATATTTTGAGGATTTTACTTTGGGGATACATCTGTGTCATGAAATTACCTAAGATATATCCCACAATATTAAAATATACTTAACAGAATATGGAGTAGGTAAAAAAAACAGGTTAAAATCCCTTATCCCTTATCAAATTTATATGTCCAAAATAACACACATTGAAAAGGCAGTAGGCATCAGAAATATCTCTGGTCACATAGCTCCATTTGCATCAAATTCAAGATGGGGAGGAGAAACATTTGTGACTCAGTGGATGCTTGCTACCTTCAGGCATCAGGATGCTCGAGTTGTTGTGGATATACCATATTTTAGATAAAGGTACATAAGCCAAATTAGATCATCCAGACCAGCAAGTCAAAAAATTGAGTTAAGCCAGTGCCTTGGGAAAAGGTAGGTAGTCAAAATACACTTCGTTGGCTCAAAAGTTGTCATCATTTTTTCATTTTTATTGTAATGTCAAAAATTTCTGTCATTCTTTCATTCTTATTTAAATGTCCAACTTCATCTGTTTGCTAATAATTTGGAGCCATCTAAGTCCCCTTCTTTTTCTTTCCACTTGGCCTGTATAAAAAAGGGCTCTGCTAACTTTATCATACCTACAGAGCTCTTCCTTAGCCATCCTCACAGTAGTTATTAAGTGCAGTTGAGGAGTTAGAGCTAAACGTGAAGGACCTGACACCCGAAAAGAGACATGAAGAGGTGACGGTGGGGCCACAAAGAAACCAAAGCACAATTACAGCTTTCTATACTTTTGTATTCTATGGCTCTTTCACTGACTGCCTTGACAAGCTGTCAAAATGTAAAATGTAAGATATATAAATTAATTTCTGAAATAGGAGAAATTGCATTCACCTAACATTTTCTTATCCAGAATGTTTTGAAACTTTTTCTTTTCCTAAAACATGAAGCTCTGTAGGCTGAGCTAGGGTTAAATGTATCACTGTGGCTTATCCAGAAGATCTTAATTTGTGCATGTAGAGAAAGATATCTTGACCCAAAAAAATCCAGAAAATGTGTGAAGCTTTAGAAGGTATATTTGTGCAGAAGAGGAAGAAGAAAGTTGATGCCAAGAAATGAAGATGTGTACATTTTTTAACATGATGGAACAGATGTGGAGAAGATGCATAAAAGAGAATTCAAGCTTTTCTCACATGGTCACTTTAAAAGTATTTAAGGTCACTTTAAATATATTTTAATAGAGGACCCAAGAGGTCACACAATGAAGACAAGAGCTCAGGAGAAGTTTAATAATTATTTTTTAAAATTCTAAGAAATATCCATGGTATTTTAAACCACTAGATTCACCATAGGTGAGAGTCTTTAATCCAGAAAAATTACAAAGCCACCAAACAGACCTATAAATGTGCAGTAAGGATGAATAAAACAAAAGTAAGGTTCTGCTCACTATACATGAGAAACAGGATTTGATAGATACACTGTATTCCTATTATATTATTTTCTCTCATCAAAATACTTCAAGGCTCATCATGGCTCTTTTCATGCTAAAATAATAACAATAAACAAAAAGCATGATCAGCTACAGTGGCATTTCACACCATCCATCACTTATAGAGCTTGAAACAGGAAGCACCACTTTCCAAATTGAAAATGTTTGAATGGGCTGTCAAAAAGCCTCTCCGTAAATGTGTTCCATCCAACAGAAACAAGCCCTCTGCAAACAAATCAAGTGGTGCAGAAATCCTTTGCACAAGATGATAGGCGAGGCCTCCATGCTGACACTGTATGCAAGCCAAGTTTTCATGTACTTTGATGGCTGACCTCCAACTCCTGACATATTCATTATATTCCAGCATGTTGGGCGCAGATTGCATTGAAGTGATGACAGCTACAAGACAGCCAACAAGGAATATGGGCATTCTGGCAACAGGTGGCTTTTCATTTGTACTGGGAAAGTTAATCTAGTTTATCATCAAAGTATATTATGTTCAAGGAGTGTCATGTTTTGAGAAATATAGTGACAGATTAAACAGAGGAAGCAGTCTTCCATAGACTGTGACATTTTTCGTAGACCAAACCTTTCAAGCTGCTCTATTGTTTATGCTTGATTTAGGTCAGTTAAAAATAATTCCATTGTCTCAGGGTTTACACTGCTGGCTCCAAATTATAGTTTCTGCCCTATGTCAAAGTCTGATGGAGGTATGCCAAAAAGTATGCAGCCCTGGGACCACCATCAGCCACACGCTGGGGAATACTTGATTGCTTTGAAAAAGGTGATTTTAGAAAGATGATACTTCTCAAGGAAAAATATCAGATAGAAATACTTCTGGGAATGTGCGTGTCTTTAGCTCTGACAACCACATTAGCTGCAAATTCAGTCCTGAAAATTCTTATTCCCTTGCCCACTTTGCTTATCTTTTTCAACAGACTGAGGAAAAATTGTGTAAAATTGAAATCATGTCAGAGTCTCATAACTCAAGTGGTTGATGTGAACTCTTGGTTTAATTTCACTCCTGCTTTTGAAGATAGGCCAGAGAAATACTGTGCCACAGTTAAAGCAAACCATGATTTTTACATGTGAGAACATAGTCCCAGAGCTGACACCAATTTTTTATTGGAACTGTTTTGTAGTAACTAAGTATTTTTTAACTAAACACATTCTTAAAAATAAATCCACTTGCTGTGGAAATTACAAATAAATATACTCAAGAGATATAAATGAGCAGAAAATACCCAAACCTAAAATACTAAAACTGGAAATGGATATCTGGAAATCCTGGCCACCAAATATTGCAGCTTTAATGACATAAATAAAATTTTCTTCTGTACTGACCACTCCCTGAAATGCAGACTTAGCTGATGAGGTTGGAATTAAAACTAGAGACTTCAAGAAAAATATTATCTAAGCAGGGAAATTAAGTCACCAGCAGAACCAGCAGAATAGCAGGGCTCAAACTACAACCTGTATAGGATACCATGGCAACATCTCCAAATCAAAATATCAGGAATTCAGATGACATACTTTTTTATGAATTTCTATCAAAAAGGGATAAATGGAAAATGGTAGACAAGTGGCTTCACTTCGTAAAATAAAATTTGCCAAATAAAGAGAAAAACAACCCTCCATCTTTTTCTAGCATTTGTTACTTATGGTATAATTAATATTAAACTGTTACTGAATAAGGATCCAAATATATTTTGACAGAAGAACAGTCTGAAAACTCTGAGTATGTATGCCAATTTAATTTTTGTAGAGATAAGTATTGATAAAGAATCTCACAAGAATATTTGGCTTTTGTATCAATTGAACATAATATTTTTAAAATGTTGAGCTATACTATGCATTGATGCTTTAACAGGTGACGAATGTATTCCCTGAAATCATCTCCACCTTCATCATAGAGTTGCCTTTGAGCACATGAACCAAATTAATTCAAGATGCAAGACAATGAAAAAAATGTCTTCCAGAAGAGCACAGGCCAATTACATCCTTTAGTCCTTACAACCAGATCAGATTTAATCAAAAGACATTTGCAAACAGTTTCTAGCTTTCCAAGCAAAGAATTTTCTTGTTTATTATTTCATTTAAAAGATGTTGAGGTAATTTCTCAGGTAACCGTACCTTTAAGACATCTCAAAAATCTCTAGAAACTGTGGCATAAGTAGATAATGTTTCTGATATGACCAGTAAGAAATCTGAATCATCTTCTCATACAACCTTCATACATGTACTTGTTATGGAAGTTAAATATTTTAGGATGAGTCCTGAGAAAATTTTGGTTTTTGATGAACGGAGTCCTCTTTCAACTTGGGAAAAGCAGAAACACAACATCATGAAAAATGAAGCCAGATACGAAAAAAAAATTGAGTGGGAAGCAAATTACACACGTTTTCAAAATGTGACAGATGAAACAGAGCTCTCAGCATTATCTAATAAGGAAAAGCAGATAAACAAACAACAAGTATGCTGCTGTTCATGGATGAATACACCCAGATCACCACCTCTCACTGTGACAAAGGCCATTGACTCCCATTAATTAACAGCTCTGAGTACCTTCACTTCTCTGAGTCCTTTCCTGAAGAGTTGCTCCTGGTTCATCAGTTGTTTGCCCTAGTCTGTCCAGTGGATTTATAGCTTCTGATTATGATCTTCTTTACAACATTGTGCAGTTAATTAAGATATATGTACATTCGACTCCTTGTGTGACTGAGAGCACAATTATACCCACAGGCTCTAATTTCTTTCACTTTACAAAAAAACATGTTTCTATTGCTTTTGAGCAGAGATGTCTATGTTTGCCTCATGTTCTCTGTCTATTTCTTATGTTGGCCTAACTGCCTACAACTGATTTTACAAATTACTTTTAATTAAAAATTATATTATGTAGTTCCTTATGTTGCACTCTTATCTTTCCCCCATGATCTTAGCTGTCAGAGGCAGAGGGTTTTGGAATTTAATTTAATTTTACTGCAAAATTCTCCACAATGTTGTGCTTAATTCCTGCAGCCTTAATTCCTTGACTAGCTGGAAGGTGAAAATCACATGTTATTTGGATAACCAAGCAATTTTTCAAGTTTTCTGCAAAAAAGAACACATGGCAGAATTATACCATGTAGCATTGACCAAGGTAGAATTTAAATAATAACCATTTGAAATAATTTTACCTGCTGCCTTACAAAGAAACTTTCTCTTTCCTGCTCTTAGGGTGTTGCAGTTAGCCTGTGAAATCAGATCTACAGAAGATAAGCATTGTAATGGCATCCTCACTCCAGAAAAGGGGAAAGGAGTGGGCTCAGCTTGCAACTTTTAATGTCTCAAGCCCAGAGTGACACTCTTCTGCTTAAGAAAAAAGATAGAAATAAACTTAATTTGAATCATTACTTCAGATAAAATGGGGTTTGAGTCTTGACCCAAAGTATTTTTTAAAAAAACTTAAATGCTAAATTTGCTCTCTTCTTCACAGCCACTATTCATCTGAATCCCTGGATGCTATGTGCAAGGTGAGAGAAAATTACACCAAGAAATTTTAAAGGCTTACAAAATCTAGGAGCAGTGCTGCATGGCTTTCAGCATTGCATACAAGCATGTTAACTTCCTGTGCACACCCTAGCTCTGCAGAGTACTTATTTTTGTAGGGTGTTCCACCAGCAGAAGCAAGGCTGAAAGGAGTACATTTTGTTATACTCTTCGCACAATTTTTTGATTTCTAATGCTTTTATACATGGTCTATCAGTATGGGGTTCTGATCCACAAAGGAGGTCTATTGACACTATTGTGATAAAGCCAGTAAGCAATAGTATTAAAAGGCAGACAGACAAAATAATTGTGAGAGGATCTCATGAGAAAAGAGAGTTAGTATTGTTATTGTTTCTGCCACATTTGAGTGAAAACCTCTGATTCTCACCCCAGTTTATAATTGCCTTAGCTTCGTTCATAATTAAAATCTTTTTCTCCTTAATTAAAATTTCTAATAATAATAGCTAAACATGCAATAGATCAGTGCTGCTCACTCAGAATACCTAGAGACTGAGATATCCTTGCTAACAGGACAGAGAGGTGTCATGGTTTTTACTTATGGCAGGTAACATTTAGATATGGATTTCTGGTAAAACCTCTCAGAACTGGGGATTTGGTTGCTCAGTGCTCTTTTCTCTTTTTTTATTTTAAGAACAATTCTTGCATTTGCTTAAAAATCACTTCTGCAGCAAACATTTCAACAAGGAAATTCTTCAGAGAGAGAATTTGTAAAGTAAAACACTAAGCAAACACTAAGGCTTTCTCTGTACTGACTCTCTGTTTTTCCCTAACGAGATTTTAAAAACTCAGTGTCATTTATTTCATTCAAAAATCCTAGCAGCAGACAAAGTATCTTCACTGTTTCCTGTGAGGTATCCAGGTAAGATCAAATCTGTGCCATACACCCATAACTGACTTGATTTGATTGACCTTGTGCTAACTCTGGAAGTGCTCTGTTTATACTGCAGTTTTGCCTCAGTCATCAGCATGTAAAACACTTCCTTGCCATGTAAGGAAAACAGAGAAAAAAGAACTTATACAACTCTTCCACTTATGAGTGCCATCAGACTGCTCCAAAAGCAAATACTGTTAGACCATTCTACTTGTCTGTCGCATTTTGCTGATGCCACACAGAAGGTGTCAACAGAAATGTAACTATTGTTGCAAGACTGGACACTGGCACAACTAAATGTAAACTCCTCTGACTACACTGTGGGGAAAGAGTCCAAAGTGAATTGCCTTTCCCAGCCACCCAGAGAAGCAGAATGTGAATTATGAAGAAATTCTACCTTTCCCTGCAGAAATTTGTGATGTTTGGCTGACAGCACCACTGATTTACATACTCACACTTCTAAACTTCCTGTCCTGCATTTGGCCTGATAGATATTAATTCTACAGAACAGTGTTTCATACCTTTTTGCATCTGTAGCACACATCCTGAAAGCTTACATGGCAGCCTTCTGCTGATGCTTGTCACACATTGAAATAGCCAAGATGTTGAAGACATTAACAAAAGATATATCAAGTAATTAAAGTGCATTATGGATATTGTATTTTATAGGAAAATGGTTCAGAAAAAGACGACCAATGTGTTTTCACCCAAAGGTTTACACAGATACTGTTCATAGAAAGCAATGGAAGTATCAAAACGCATGCTAATGTGTCAAATATCTGCAGCAATTTCATGGCATGAGCTTCCAGTGACCTTCTGGGACATTGCCACTAATTTTTCTTATTAAGAAAATTATTTCCACATTCCATCATGCCAGTTTCTGGAGGTATGCAATAAGGAACTAGTGTACAGTAACTCAAATTAGATACAGCATGTCTCTGCTTAATTTACTTCATGCTGTTAATTACCCATCTAGAGAGATTTTAATGATGCCACATTTAATAATCCAGATTTGTCTATGTATAAGCACATCTTTAAACTGAGACAACTTATTTTATTTTGGTGTATGGCTGGCAACCTGGCAATTTCATGTAAGAGGATGTTGAGTAAGATGATTTTTACTAGTCCTCCTGACAATTACAGGTTGATAGTCTAGAAGGCTTCCTTAAAAGGCATTTTTTCCTGACAAGACACTTCTGTGGAGAGCAAAGTAATTTAATCACTTCCTCCTTTTTGTTTGTATTCAGAACAAAGGACCCAGCCACATACAGTCATAGATTTAATATGTATTCTGCAAAGAGCTGTACTGAGGAGGCAAATCATTTTCTCATAGCCCACCCTTGCTGTGGTAGTCATAGTTGTCCTTTACTGGAAAATAGCATTGATTGATCAGAATAAAATGCATCTCCTCACAAAGAAGTACTTGTAAGTTACAAGGTGTTTGGTAGTGGTGTGAAACTCCTCTCTAAACACCCAAGCAGAAATAGAGCAGATGCTAACATTTTCAAACTTTGTTTTGATGGGATGATGCAGTTATGAGTGGACTGTTCCTTTGAATCAAGTTAAATACGTATTCTGGTACTTGCAGAATTTGAGAAATGAGCCTAGACTCTCTATAAGCTATCTCACAAATTCCCATTTTTGAAAACCCAATTCTTTTTTTATTACATTTACCTACACCTGGTGTTCTACCGCCAGTAGTGTGGGTAAAACAAGGATTCCTGCTTCAGTCTATGTTCTCCATGCCCTAGCACTGTAGCCCATGGTCTGTGGCCCTCCACAATTGTCCTGTAGAGCAGGGACACTTGGTTAAGAAATCATTCCTGATGCTTTCTGTCACACTGCAAAATTTCAACCTGTAGGGCTATTTTTAAAAGATAAAGTAATGCATTTTAAAAGAGATCAACTACAGTTAAATGAAGAAAATAAGCTTTTAGTTTTATAATTAGGCTTCTGCAGAGTTATGATAGAAAGTGAAGTTCTTGGAACAAACATTTCCACAGTTTAATTTAACAAAAAAAAAGATGTTAGATTATGTTTCTAATCCGTGCTGTATCTTGCTGTTTTGATTTCTTCATAAGTACAAAGATAGGACTCAGGGATATTACAGAGTTGTAAAGACAGTGAACAGATCAAAAGTTTATTGACATGACGGAGACGGACATATCACTTCACTCTTAAATTCATCACATTTCATTATACAAACAAAACCACTTTTGTATCATTCCATCTGAGAAACCTACTCCACAATGTCCTTCTCTGGTAAACAGCTCAAATGGAGCAATCAGGGAGGGATGTTTGGTTGAAATATTTTTTCAAGAGTATCTTGCACATTATTATTTTTAATATTTTTAAGCACAAAGCTTAGTCAAAGCTTCCTTTAAATTTAGTATGGGCACATTTTCATATAAGAAGAGCACCTAGCAAAACTCCTAATTCTTGCAGTTGTTTGTTTTATATGCAGACTACACTTAACTCATGGGAGCAGGCTTTCACCATGTCTCTGAAATTGTCAGATTTTTAATGTTTTAAACTTCACCATCCAAAGGACATGACTTGACTTGACTGAGATATAAATGTTCTAGACATCATGCAAAAATATGTTTAAAGAGTCCTTGTCAAAAAGAACTTAGCCTTGTTCATTATACTTATAAAAGATCCTGCAACTTTGTATATTCTGGGATTTGAGCAACCTTCAGCTAAACATTTCTGATTCTGTGTGGACTATAGACCCAAAGGGATTGAAGATGTCTCTGTCAAGCTGTCAGGAAATAATTTATTCTGATAAATGCAGAAACGTTTTCTTTTTAAGTCTTCAAGGCTATACCACTATCAGGACGTTTGCCTTTGATCCAATATAAATGAAGATACTTGTTCAGAGGGGTAGCATAATTTAATTATTTATTCTGTTCTTCCCCACTAAAGGACAGTTAACAAAATATGGGATAAAAAAAAAACACTAAATAAAATTAGTCTTTTTGAAAAAGGGCTTACTTACTTTGAATATGGTGAAAAATCGTTCATGGTTCTTCTGAAAACATTCAGCCTATGAGAGAGAGGCTGTTGCAATAAGAGCCTACACCAGTGAAAATTGATAGACTACCCTGAATGATGGGAGACTCTTGACATCTGGCAGTTTCAAGACATATAAGAAACACTTCAGAAAACTATCTGTGCCTAATGAAGTTGTCACAGCGGGAAATAAAGAAAGGTGGACCAGTTCCAGCCCTCAGAATATGAGAAAGAGATCACTTCCACTTTCCTGTACCTCCTTTCACATTCTCCTCAGCTGACAAACACCACTAAATTGAGTGGTACCAGTACAAAGGCCAACAAAGTACAAAGACCATAAGTGTTTTCTAAAACATAAGTTCTTAAGAGTGAAGTTTTGTGCTTCCTCACGTAATACTTGCATGACTCAGGATTACAATCCAAGCCCAAGACTAATCAAATAAAGGTTTCATCACAAGAAAATGTCCTTGTTCAGAAATTTCTCTTCTAGACATTTGTAGCATCTTTCTGCCAGCTTGGTGAGATATTTTGACCTACTGGGTTTCTTTAACCCTCACAAAACAAAAAATCTCCAACAAAAACAAAGGTGCATTATCAGAAGATGGAACATTTCTATTTCTATTTTTTACTGTACCAAATGGGGTGGGGTTGAGTGTAAAGAACAGTATCCTAAAAGCATCTTGAAAATACTGGTTCACAGCATACAGAAAAACATGAAATTTAACCCTATTGCAAGCTCCCCAGTTATTTCATATACAAGAGCATCTAAGCTGACCCATCATTTCATGCTGACATCATAGAGATATAACAGTTTTCAGTAAATGGGAGAACAGAGAAAATGTAGCGCTGGCAGATCTAGCATTCAACATTGAAGAAATCAAAGGCAATGTTTGCACCAATTTCTGGGTCACAAAGCTTCTGACTTATGCCCAGTCTGATTAAAAGTCCATTACTTCTTTCATGTCAACCCTACTTACAGCTTTGATTCACCACTGCTGTCACAGAGAATATGTCATCCACACATCTTTGCTTTACAGTGAGATATTTGAAACAGCATGCAAAATGAGTTTTGAAAATTGATGTTATCTCAGAGTTCCAGCAGTAATCCCAGGTCAGGTCACTGATTTTTACAAAATAAATTAACAAAACCCCCACCAGTTTTCTGGTAGTAAAGTTGGGAATGGACATCTCAATTGGATGAGTAAAGCAGACAATGGTATTGGAGAACATGAAGCAGGTTGCTTTCCTCACTGACTTCAAGATCACTTGCCCCATTGTGTTGGCTTTGCACAGCCTGATTTTTGGTGAGGAGGGAAGAGCCAGCCATGGAAGTGATTTCCTGTGAGGAGCTGCTACCAGCTTCCTCCGTGCCTGGCAGAACCAACTGCTCTCTGGCTCTGAGAATAGGCTTATCAGGCTACTAAGCCAGTTAGAGAAGTTAGTGATGCCTCTGTGATAACATATTAAAGAATGAAAAAGCCCACAAGAAGCTCTCTTTCTCCTGCTCTCTGAGGGGTGGGGAGAAGTCATGCCACCAGGGGCCATCCCGCTGCTGCTACCTCGGCATGGCTCGTAATGAACTTTATGTGCTTAGGTGCTTTTAGCCAGCCAGGCTGCGAGCAGAAGGGTAGATGATTTTCAGCACCCTTTTGGGAAGAGGAGAGGTGCTGAGTGAAGCCAGGGGCTGGTGCGGCATGCACGGTGCCGGCTGGGCCCACACCACCAGCAGCGAGAGGCATGGCGAGCAGAGCCCAGACAGAATCAACTTTTCAGTGCTGTGGAACTCTATGAAAACTTTTCAGTAGATAGAACTTGAGAACAAACAAACCTACAAATATCAATTCTCTCCCGAGTTAGAGAAAAAAGGAAAAGTGAAGACATATGAGGAGAACATGGCGACACTAAGGTCTGTGCAAAAGAGGGAGGGGGAGGAGGAGGTGCTCCGAGTGTCAGAGCTGAGATCCTTCTGCAAGGCATGGTGAGGACTATAATACAACAAACTGTTTCCCCGTAATTCATGAAGTGAATGGCGGGATGAAGAATTTACCCGCAGGCTGTGAAAGAAAGGTGCTCATACTGGAGCGTGTTGATGTTGAGAAGCTGTGATCTGGTGAGAGGCTTGAACAGAGGGAGGGAGAACTCTTGCTTCCAGAGATAGAGGAAGAAGACCCTGACTTTTATACCAGAACAACTCATCCTTAAAAAACTGCATCTGATGGACTAATGGCCTACAAAAAAGCAAGACTGTTTTGCCCGTGGGAGAAACTCACATTGTAGAAGGTCTGGGGGGAGTGCTACATTGAAGACTTGAGGCAAAAATGTTGTTGAGAACCTCAGCCTCCTACTCATCCATAGTTACCTGTTTTCCAGCATTTATCAGGGTGCTACAACTTCTTCAACCTTCCTCTTCTGGATAGAAGCCTGTAGAAGCCCTTCCTCTTATTCTTTGCATTGTTAGACTGAGTTCAGTTTGAAGCATTTTTCTTATGATTAATCTATAAACTTAGAAGAGGAATGATGACAAATGGGTTGTAATTTCTTTTAAGCGCTTTCTAATACACTTCCTTGAATTATTTCTACAGTTACAATAGTGCTATGCTTATTAAACAGCAACTGTAGTGTTTTCTTACTCACAATGTACACTGGAAGAAAACCCTATTGTTGATTTTTTTGTTCAAGCACAGATTGTTAAACGTTTATTTCAGCACAGTATTTTAGGAGCAATGTACTGAAGATGTTTGTCATTCTTGCCATTTTATTTATCACTTCTTTCAAATGTTTTGAAAAAAAAGGATATATGATTTTTGCAGACAGACACTTAACCTATGTCCTTAGGTCTAAAATCATCATAAATTTAGAATAGGAAATTTTATGAAAATGCAAATAAATTCAACAGTTTGACAAACAGGCAGAGTTGTGTGATTTAAATCAAGACCCCTCTCTGGAATCTGTAAAAATCACACTGCATCAATATGAGTGAAAAGAAACTCAACACGTCATTCATCATACTTAATTATAAGGAATGCCTGTTCTTCTGCAATATATTGGAAGACCTTGTACTGAAATGTGACTTTGCTCTCACTTCAGTCATCCATCCCTTTGTATTCTGGATCACTCTGTTTAACTCTACACCCTTGGAAGTTGAATTTTCTGAAAGAAAATGGAGATTGGTGGTTCCCTGCATCATGGGAGAGATTCGTCACAGCTGGGATTTCACAGATTTTTTTCGTAGATGAATTCTTTGACCTGGTGGTAAGTGTAAAGTTGGAATATTACCATTTCTGTCTGCTCTGAGGCCCTCACTGTCAAGGCATGGACCTTTGGGAGTAATTTCAGAGAAGGGCCACTAAGATGATCAGAGGGATGAAGAACCTCTCCTGTGAGGAAATGCTGGGAGAACTGGGCCTGTTCAGCCTGGAGAAGAGAAGGCTTTGGGGTGACCTGAGCACAGCTTTCCAGTACCTGAAAGGAACCTCCAAGAGAGATGGAAGGAGACTATTTCCAAGAGCATGTAGTGACAAGACAAGGGGTAGTGGCTTCAGTCTGAAAGTCAGGGTGTTTAGATCAGCTGTTACAAAAAAATCTATGGTATGAGGATGCTGAGGCATTGGGACAGGTTGCCCGGAGAAGCTGTGGATGCCCCATCCCTGGAGGTGTTTAAGGCCAGGCTTCATGGAGCTCTGAACAACCTGGTCTAGTGAAAGATGTCATTGCCCACAGCAGATGGGTTGGAGCTACATGATCTTTAAGGTTCCTTCCAACCAAAATCATTCTATGATTTGGGTTGATATGATTCTATGACTCTATGACTCTGACACACTTTAATTAAACATATGAAGTATATAATTTTCATTACTGTTAATGTTTTTCTTTATTTTATGTATGTAACATAAAAATATTTTTTTATTTATAGCTGTACATCACAAGCATGTACACTGATGTTTCAAGATGTTTTTACCATTTTCAGTAACAAATATTTACTTCCTAAAATCAAATGACACCTTTTCACTATCAATTAATAATATTATTGTGGTATTCCAATATAATATAATAATATTATTTTTGTAGTATTCCAATCAGGAAAGCTAGATCCTATGCTCAGTTTCCTGGAAATATAGTTTTTCTTTTGTTTTGTGAGAAGCAACTATAATTTTTTTTTTTAATTAATAGATGAATACAATGTTTTCCCTGTGTAGTACTAGCATTTACAGCAAAATTACATAAGCCCATATTTTTATTTATTTCTGCATCCTGGCAGAGATTACATGAAAACTTAGAAATAAAATAACTTCCTCAGAAACACATAGAAACGTTAATGGAAGGCTAGGAGGCATATAAAAGTAGTTTATTCAAACCCAAGATCAATATTTTGATCTAATGTATAGTAATAACCCAGTTTACTAAAACACCCTAAGTCTTTGCTACAGAAATGGCAAATACAACCTTTGGAAGTCATGAGGGAAGTAGACAATGTTGTCTGTTTGAGAGGCTTTGGGGGATGTGTGAACAGCAGTGGGATAAGCAGCCAAAAGAGAGGAACTGCAGAGTGTACTGCTCCAGGCACATGGTGGCATCCTCAGCTGGCTCCATTAGCTGTGCTGTTGGCTACCTATCTCTGAAGCCAGCTCTGGTGCCGCTTTCTTGCCCACTTCCCTGCAGCCCTGATGGAGACCAGTGCCTTTGAACAGCACAAAGTCATGCAAACTGTTGTGATGTTTATAATTACGATTTATCTTTTGCTTCAGGATCATCTTTAATTTATACCAAATTTATCTATAAAGTCAGCTTTTACTGGATGTATGTCAAAATTAAAAGATTGAAAATCTGGTAACTAAGATTGCAAATGCTCAAAATTCTGCTGAGACAGAAACCAAAATCTTATAATTACAAAGTCATAATATGAGAAAAGGCTCTAACCTTCCTGAAACAGAGGGGAAAACACAAATGTTTAATAGGAGGAACCAAAACAAAGGAGGCTTAGTGAGCTACAGAAATGGAAAACATACTTTTAAAAAGATTATTCATTAAATAAATGTACTCATGGGTGTGTGTCATGAACCACATCCAATGAACACTAGGGCACATGTTCAAATTTAAGCACTGACTGCAAAGTGTCTTAGGTGGATGCTTAGGTGCTATGCTGAACAGAGATTTTGCAGGAAAAGTTATGTTTGTCTGCTTCACTGAAATACAACCTGCCATGTTTTCTGTAAAGAACAAGAATCTAATGTTTTACACTGAGATAGCTTTCTCATTGCAGTCATTTCTTTTTAACAGTGAAAATTAATTATTATAAAGAAAACATTGTTAATGTATTTAAAATATTGGGCCCATGCATCCCTTAAAATCATCCCCTCATGCTGTTTGGAAAAAAAAAAAGAAATGGAGACAGTAACAGTAGCCCTATACAGCTCTTCAATGATTAACAAGGCTAAAAGGATTAACATTGAATATTTATTTTATGAGGGACACAATGGTAATTTGAAAGGTCACAAAGAGAAATCACTTGCAAAAAATCTGAATTTTTTACGAATTAAGGTTTCTGTTAGAACTGTTTGTAATTGCAGAGCATATGGCTGCTGGCAGCCATTGAAAAATGACATCATCTTTGACCCCAGAAATAAGAGTGATAAGTATAAGAGGATTATAAACCTTTTTCCATAGTGCTTTAATGCAACTTCTTAGCATGTCAGAAATGATTGCCTTAGAAGTAAAGTAGTAAATATTTTAAAAGTCTTCGTTGTTGGTGGATTTAGCTTGTTAACTGTGAAGGCAACATTAGCATAAATAACTTCTAAATAGTACAGTTATCTCTCTCTGGCTGCTCATATGACCAGACCAGGGTTGAAGTGAGCTCATCACCACCCACCACTGTCAGAGGGTGTACTACACCTCTTGGAAACTACTTCTTTTCCCTGGCCATGGCTTACCTCTTTCTTTGCAGCTTCTCTTCTCTCTAGGACTCCATTCCCAGCCCTGTGTGTGCAAAGTTCCACAGCTGTGATGCAGTTACGCTGCGTGGCAGCCAAGCAGGGGCTCCCTTTCCTTTGAGGGCCGTGCCCTGCCTGTCCCTGGAGGCACAGCTCCACCACAGAGTCACCCACTGCACACATCAGCTCCCTGGTGCACGGGGTTTTACATTATCCACCGATAACCAGCGTAAAGGAACAGCTGAATATCTCCACGGTCTGCCTCAGGGCGTTTTGAGGGGGTAGATGTTGGGACTTATACACTGTCCAGAATGACCTTTGGTCGACTTCCTACAAGCTGCAGAGAGCAAACACCAAGAGCACTAGAAGACAGCAGTTGCCTGTCACAGTTTGATTTATTCGTGCACGGCAATAATATCATCACATGAACTATTATGCTGAACTATCTGTTAGATAGAAACATCAAAACCATAACAAAACAAAAGCAGAACACTTAACAATATATTTTTATAAAACATATTTCTCATATATATATATGTATGTAAAGTACATATGTATATGTAAAGTATATGTATATATAGATATAAAATATATTAATAATATGTAATTTTGTCATTTTCTTTTTCACAGAGTGATAGAATTAAAATCAGAGATATTTTAGAAATTTAGCATCAGGATATTTACAATAAGGCACATTTTCCGCTGGAGTAAGGGAAAAATATGCTAATACTTTATTTTTTTCTCATGTAAGCAGACTTACTTATCTATTCTTATATCTTATTTATTTTACATATCTGATCGAGCAAGCTAGTTTCTGGTATCACACATTGTTGAGGACTTAAAATTTCAAGTGCATAACATTTTGTGCTGTAATAGAAGGGCTGTAGAATGAAACCTCAGGCTTCCTTACTGTACTTGGCTACTGTATATTTTACTAGATATGTGGCTGGACTTAGTCAGATCCAGGGAATATGATTGAAACCAGGATATCTGTTAAACACTCCAGACCTGAAAATACTTACTTTTACAAGGAGCCCATACTAATTTTTAAGGGGGCCTATAACAAAAATGAAGACAAACATTTTAGCAAGGCCTGTTGCAATAGGAAAAGGGTTATTGGTTTTCAGCTGAAGGAGGGTCAATTCTTTAAAATTGACTAGATGCAGGAAGAACTTGTTCAACAATGAGGGTGGAGAATTACTGGCACAGGTTGCCTCAAGGGATGGTGGAAGCCCCATCCCTGGGAAGATTCCAGGTCAGGTTGGATGAGGCTCTGAACAACCTGGTCTGGTTGAAACTGTCCTTGCTCATTGCAGAGTGGTTGGCCTAGGTGATTTTTAAAGGCCCTTCTAAGCCAAACTGTTCTGTGATTCTATGATGTTATGATTTGGAGTTTGAAAAGAGCCTTATAACATTGCACTACTCACATGAAAGTCACAGCAGGATCAAGCTTCATATTAGGCCTGCACCTGCTCAGGCAAGCACACAGAGCCCCTCAATTCAAAACTAATATATGATGTATAGAACACCTTTGTAGAACTGGAGTTGCACACAGTGAACTCTTTCCAAACCAAAAACCTCTGTGCTGTGTCTGTTCCTGTTTGAGAATCACTTGCAGAAGTTAAGGTCACACAGAGCTGAATAGTTACAAATCCAAGAAAAATAGTACTGACCTACACTCTACAGGAGAAGTTGAGGACCAATGGCTAACATCTGCACTCTTACTAAGCCAGCTTCATATAAAAATCTCACTAGCAGTAAAGGTAACTGGCCTCCACAAAGATCAATTTTAAATAGAAAACATAACTGCTCAAAATTCAATTTAAGGTGAATGCAATTTGAAAGAATTAATTTTCTTGCATTTCCTGTTTGAAACTGATAAGGTATTGCAGTTTTTCACAGAGTTACTTTAAATAGTTGATGATTGTTTACCAGTGTCAGCTTATCCTTTGATGTTTGTCATATTATTTCTCTTTTAGAAAGCACTTATAGCGGCATAGTAGGATTATTTCATCATCAGTCAACTGATGTATCATAGATTATTGCTAGCATAGAACCCCAATCCTGATTTTCCCAGATCAACAGGAAATATCACATTAAATTCAATAACATCATGATGGATATTTTCATCTTCTTTCAACATCCAGCCAGAAAGCATACAGGATCCCCATATCCACATGTGCACAGCCCTGGAAAATCAAACGCTGCATTCTGACTCATACAATTAACAATATGTCCTCCTACACATTAAAAGGAAGAGAAATCTCACAAGAATGGAAATACTATTGATATTCTGTTACTTATACCTATAGCAAAACAATTGGAGACTCAGATGTCAAGTTGTTATGCAATCAGTTGCTTAATGTTTTCACCTTTTCTACCAAAGGAGTAAAGATTAGAAACTACTTTGATAAGCAGGGGGATTTCATGTTATTTTTTTCTTTTGACTTGATTTTTATGTTAGCATATCTTAAACAACAGTTGCTAGTTAAAACCCCATCTCATATTAAAAAAAAAAAAAAAAATTCTAGTAATATTTTTTAATGGGATAAGAATGTCATTAAAAAGCCCCACACAACTACTGCAATGTAGAAACCAGAAAAGAAACAAAAATAAGTCATTATCAATTACTCAACATTTAGCACATGATGTCTTGAGGTCTAGCTTATTAATTTCATTAATCATTGAGAAAACCAGCATACTATTCTTTATCTAAATCAAGTTTTAAATGTCTTTCTTTTGTTGCTTTAATTTCACAGAATCTTGGAAATTACAAAGGAGAAAAATAATAATTCTGTTAGGATTGCATAGTCTTTTCTTAGAAGAGAAACGATGAAATTACAGGCAGGGTCCAAGACCCACCCCAGAGAAGCAAAAGTCACCTTGCTTAACTTCCCTTGGCTGATCAGCTCCTTTTCCCACTGAAAGTAGGCATGACTTCAAATTTTCCACTGAAGCTTCCTAACATTTCATTTCCAAATGAATTAAACTGGGTCCTTTTAAGCTACTCTTTGCACTTTTTTAGCTAACCTGATGCATTTGGACCCAAATAGTTTACAGAATATACACATAAGCAGCTTTTCTAACAATATGGGAGACTAGAAATCCCCCAGATAGAGGGTAAAGGAACAGGCCAGCCTAAGTACAGGCAGGAGGCCAACAGTGTCTCTTATTCTTAGAACTGCTTATAAAGCCCTCACATTTGTTCTTCTCTGTATTTCATTCTTATTGCATGCTATGTACAATCTCTCAGAGAAATAAAATTCCATTCTTATTGGGTTTTTTTGTAATAACTATTTCTATAAATAATAAATATAGTAAAATGGGGCGAAAATAATTTGCATGAGTACCTCTCAAGTTAGGTACTAATCAGGAAAATATGTACAGATACGATCTTTTAGATAACTGAAAACTATTCATTACTATTGATTTAGCTATTTGAACTGGAGCAGACCCACCTCCAGGTCTGTCTGTGATGTACACAGTTCAAGACTGTAAACTTGAGTACATATTTGTATCTCCATGATCAGCCACTGCAATGTGGAGAAACTCCTGACTGGAGTAGATGGGAACCAACCAGATGAAGAGAAATAACTAAGGGGCCTGAAGTTTGCATATGGTACTTCACATAAAGGTTTGGAAACTTACAAAGAAAAACAAGTGGTGCAAAATATAATACACACTTCAAGAAATTAAAATAAAAATTTGTTCCCTCAAAGTTAAGAAAGGCAGTGTGCATATATTTGTACATCAGTCTTGGGTGTAAGAAAGCCAAAAATTTTGAAAGGGAGCAAGCTACTAACAAGATCAATTGACAAAATAATCTAAACAAAACCAAACCCCAGCAGCAAAGAGTGTATTGAGACAAGTGGGAAAGATCTGATGCAACTGCCTGATCTAAACCAAAAAACTTAACTGAAAATGCACCACAGCAATGCCTTGTCAACATTAAAACAAAATATGGAGTAAAATGCAGGGATAATTAAAAACATTCAATACCTGTTGCCTAAAGATGGTTTTTGGTTGTCAATACGTAGAACGCTGTGGTGATAGCCAGCCAGGCCTATGTATAGATCACCATCTGGAAAGCTAGGGCTGGTGGAAAATTTGAGAGCAGATGACTAAGCTCAGCTCTTACATAGCAACTTCGTAAGTGGAAAGCACGAACGTTACAGACCTTGTCCATTGTAAGTGATCCTCAAAGCAATTCCTGCAAAGGTGGGGAGTGAGATGAAGGGTCTGGCTCAGAACAGACAGAATGAATGAAATAAATCAAGAGCATCATATTTGTTGACCACACCTTCTAGAAATCAATCACTTAATATCAAGTTTAATTTCCCATTTCAAAGGCTAATTATACAAGAACACAAATGGAGATCTGCATGAAGAGGAGATCCTAAATCTGAGCATGACTAAACAAGGACTGCTTTTAGGTTGGTGTCCCACATGCTGCTTTCCTGACTTTTGAAAACATAATTGTACAATCTTATGCTACTCCTAAATACCGTTTCTGTATTAATTACATTTTTTAAATGGTAAAATAGAAATTTACTAAGACTGAAAATGTAATATCACTGACTTGGAAAACAGTTTGGCAGCTTCGGTGGTAAAACTAAAATTCTAGCATTTTTGACTTTTGGGGGGTGTTCAGTTTGTTTTCATTGACTGACAAATAAATTTGTATTACTTTTAAGCAGAAAAATATATGCATGCTTTTGAACTACAAAAGATTCTTGCTAAATTTTCACAAATGGCAGGCATTCAACTCTGTTGAAATCTCAATTGTCCAAGTATAATGTGTACCTTAAACAAACAAACAAAAGAACCTCATCTAAACGTAAGGGAAAAATAAAAACTTCATAAATGCAACCAAAAAAAAGGTAAGACTGGTTAACTCACCTAATGACAGATCAAACATTAGAAAAGAAATAATGACAGACTTTCTTGTAGTTGTACTATTTGCAGATCTCTTTACAAAGAGCTGCACTGTGTGTGCCAAGGAATCTCAGGGAGAAGTCACGACTGCTAGAGAGCTGGTGATGAGCGTTGATAGCTTGAACCAATTCACCTGGCAGAAATGCATTACAAAGAGGATATATTTCTACAGAAGAAAAATACTTGTTTAGGAGAGTTGACAATGCAAGTGCACGATGTACAAAGAGAGGGACCCAAAAGGGTTGGTATTTTTTCCTCCGTTTTTTTAGATGAGAAGTTAAGTAGCAGTGGAATTTTTCTCTGTTCCATGAAACACGTCTTGCAATCAGTGGGACATAAATCTGTGCTCCAGTCTTTTGCCAAAACATGACCTGAAAAATCTGGTTGAGGTAATTCCTGGCATCAGTAGGAGTAGATGCTGTGTCCCAAATTTCACTCAAGTGTCTTACTAGAAACACAGACTTCCTCTCAACAAAGTAGCAGGTGAGCATGATATAAAATGTCTGTTAATCTGACTATCCATACTCAAGCTCCAGTTACCTACTAACAAGTCCAGTACTGAACTTTATGGTTCTTTAGAAATGTTGACATCCTTTAGACTTACTTTTAACTGATCTGCACTTGGGAAAAGCTGGAGGCCTATTTATTTATTTATTCTGGGGAAAGCAGTGCAGTATTTATTGAAGGATACCTCTCTCCCCTCTTCCTCAGCATTCACTCCAGGAATGGCAAAGGTTTATTTACCCTTACTCTGGAAATATTACGATTTTCACAAAACAGTGATACGCTGTCCACAGGAGGAGCTATTTTCCAAAAGCTACTCTAGTACTCAGTATTTTGAGGGCATGTTAACTGACAAGGAATACGCCAATCTGAGTCTGTACTAAGAATTACAAAGTCCATTTATTTATCTAGACATTTAAAAGCATTTTGTCAAGATCTAATCCACAACCTTCCATTCAGAAATACTGCATTATCTGTAGGAGTGAGACAGAGCTCTACAGCCAATTCTTGGTCTGGCAGGTTAAAGTGATACCTGCTTCATGCCCGAAGTTTTTATTCTTGTTTTAACTGTCGTGAACACTTATGAAATGGAAAAATAAAAGACCTGCAATTCCAATAAATTAAGATTTCTGATCTCTGGAAACTGCACTAAGAATTTTTCATCAAATCAGAAGATAATTGGTTTTGTTCACAGAATGTCACACTCTGTACAAGCACTATACAAAGTTTTCAGCAGTTTTGCTCATTCAGTTGCTTTTTAGTTTTGCAATCCCAATGATGACAAGCATTCAGGACCATGAAGTTTAATCACCTCAGTGCTCCATAAATATGCCAAAAAATGTTGAAAACCAAAACGTCTTGATAGTAAGAAAATCAGCAATACTAATTTGATGATATCTTGAGAGTAGAGCACCTTTGGGAAATTAATCAACTCCTGAATACATCTTCACTTCAAACTCATACTGTGGAATATCATAAATTAATACATTTCCAAGTACAAAGGAACCGAGTAAAATCTTACTTTTCAGTTTCAGGGGCTTATTTATATCTCATGTTCTCCCACTCTGAGAAAGAAATTCTATAAATATTTACATGGAGTATGGAAGTACTAAAGACACTAACAAGGAACAAATATAAATGCCAGGCAAATAAAGTGTTATATAAAAGGATCAGTTCTATAGACAATATAAAACCATCCTTCACATATAAGTACTTTTTTCTTTCTAGGTTTTCCCTAGAAAGAAAAAAATAGAAAAAAGAAAAAAGAAAGGAAAAAAAAAAAAAAAGAGGAGAGACATCCTCTTCTATTAAAATCGATAAAACTCTAAAATTTTTAAGAGTTGTAATCACTTCAGACTCACTTTTAAATGCCACTGTATTTCAGGACTTCAGATATCTAAGAAACAATGCTCTGAAACAGACAGTGCAAGAAGAGTGCACCAGAGAAGCAGGAAGAAGTCCTAGGAAATCTACAAGTGTTCAAAGACACACACAAATACATGGGCATGCATACACAAGGGCAAGCACACACTAAAGCAGGAATATTTGCTGAATAAAACTGATATACACTAGATATCAGCCAGTCTAGAATGCATTCTGTAGTTGACCGTTTTCAGCAACTAAAGGTTTCAGGTGGTAGTTAGATAGGAAACTGCAGTCTGAGTGAGAGAGACAAACAGAAATCCATCCAAGATCCATCTCCATCTTCACAAAGCTCCAGCTTACCTGCTGTAGTAAAGACTAACCTAAGCTTCAAACTTGAATCAGACTTCTGATATAGTGCTTACAAAATCCATCTACCATCACCATTCCTACTTCTATCTAATTAGCATAACCAGTTTGAATGTCAGATGTTCTGAGGCATTAAAAACATTCAGCAAGGAGTCAAGAGTAATCTGAAGTTATTTCACTGCTAAATCACACACTCATACAATGATTTTCATTGGAAGGAACCTTAAAGATCATGTAATTCCAACCCATCTGCTGTGGGCAATGACATCTTTCACTAGACCAGATTGTTCAGAGCTTCATGAAGCCTGGCCTTAAACACCTCCAGGGATGGGGCATCCACAGCTTCTCCGGGCAACCTGTCCCAATGCCTCAGCACTCTCATACCACAGATTTTTTCCTAACATCCAACCTAAACCTGCTCTCTTTCAGTTTGAAGCCATCCCTCCTTGTCCTGTCACTACATGCTCTTGTAAAGAGTCTCTCTCCATCTCTCTTGGAGGTTCCCTTCAGGTACTGGAAGGTCATAGTTAGGTCATCCCAAAGCCTTCTCTTCTCCAGACTGAACAGTCCCAGTTCTCTCAGCCTTTCCTCACAGGAGAGGTTCTCCATCCCTCTGATCNCACCCCCAAGTCCTTCTCCCCAGGGCTGCTCTCCATCTGTTCATCCCTCAGCTTGTGCTGTAACCAGGGGTTGCTCCAACCCAGGTGCAGCACCTTGTACTTGAGATTTCCATGTCATGGAAACATCATGAGATTTCCATAGGCCCACTTCTTGAGGTTTTCCTGATCCCTCTGGATGGCATCCTGCCCTTCAGGTGTGGCAACTGCATCACTCAGGTTGGTGTCAGCAGCAAATTCACTGAAGGAGCACTTGGTTCCTTTATCTATGTCATTAATAAAGATATTAAGTAACACTGGTCTGAATGCAGACCCCTGAGGGACACATTTGTCACTGATGTCCTTCAGGACTCTGAGCCATTGACCACCACCCTCTGGATGCAACTGTCTAACCCACTTCCTTATGCATTTAGGAGTTCCACACATCAGTTCTATCTTTTCCCAGTCAAAAGAGAAGGATGTTGTAGGGGACTGTGTTAAAGACGTTACAGAAGTCCAGACATTCCCTGCTCAGCCATGCCAGTCTCTTGCCTTCCTTGCATGATTTCTTGCCTCTGGGGATTGCTAGCTCTTGTTCAATCTGTCAGGTCTGTTCCACTCTCTTGTACCTCAGGGCAGTCTGTCAGGGGACCCAACTGAGTACCTCCCTGTAGAGATAGAAGCTTGCTTTCCTAAAGTTCAGAGGCTTAACTTTAGGCCCTTCTTACCTGACCCACATCCCTCAAGAGTGCAAACTCCACCAATGCAGGGTCACTGCAGCCTGGGCTGCCTCTAATCTTGATGTCTCCAATGAGCTCACCTGTGCTGATGACCAACACATCCAGTCACATGTTCCTCTGATAGGATTGTCATTACCTGGATTGTGAATCATCAAATCATAGAATCTTCAAGGTTGGAAGAGACCTTCAGGATCATTGAGTCAAACCATCCACCAGGCATTACCACAGCAACCCCTTAACCACTAAACCACAAACCACATCATCAAGCAACAGATCCAGACTTCTTTTGAGCACCTCCAGGGACAGTGACTCCACCACCTCCGTGGACAACCAATTCCAATGCTTGACCACCCTATCAATAAAAAATATTTCTAGTATCTAATCTGAATCTCCTCTGTCTCACCTTAAGCCATTTCCTCTGATCCTCTCACTGCTGGCACAGTAGAGGAGACCGGCCCCACACCCCACTCTCCTTTCAGGGAGTTGTGGAGAGTGATGAGGTCCCTCCTGAGCCTCCTCTCCTCCAGACTAAACAAACCCAGATCCCTCAGCCATTCCTCATCAGACATGCTTTCTAGTCCTTTCATGAGCCTTGCTGCCCTTCTCTGGACACTCTCCAGCACCTCAACGCCCTTTGTAAAGTGAGAGGCCCAGAACTGAACAAAGTGTGGCCTCACCAGTGCAGAGTAGAGGGGAAGAGTGACTTCTCTGGTCCTGCTGGACACACTGCTCCTGATAAAGGCCAGGATACCATTGGCCTTCTTGGCTATGTGGGCACATGGCTCGCTTGTGTTCAGTCTGCTGTCAATCAGTACTCCCAGGTATGATAAGAAAAAGGGAAAAACAAGGGATGCACAAACCATTGCTCACCACCTGCTGACTGCTGTCAGACCTGGGTAACTCCCTAGAGTTACTGGGCATGACGTTCTGTGGTGTGGAATACCGCTTTGGTCAGCTCACACCTTTCTCATTCAAAACACAGCTGTTGAGAATAAATTAACTCTACCCTAACTGAAACTAGGACACCATCCTAGAGGAGGATCCTTCAATTCCTTTCATCTATTTTCCTGTTTCTCTTTTGGCTTCTCTTAGCTCTGGAGTCCCTGGTTCATCTCCATAATCTGAAGGTCTGCTCCAGTGTGGCCAGTACAGTTCAGAGTCACCAGCTGAGGGCCCTTGCCAGCACCCTGTCCCTCCAGCCTTTGCCTCTTATCCCAGAGCTTGCCAGGGATATTGTCCCTTTCTCCCGTCACATCTAATTTGAAGCTCTGCCAGTGAGTCCTGCTAGTTCCCAAGCAGACTCTCCTTCTTTGAGGAGAAAGGTGGATCTCAAATGATGCCAGCACATCCAGTGCTGCGTAGGCCTTTCCATTGTGAAAACAATACAGATTTTGGCAAGGGCACCAGCCACAGAGCCTGGAAGTTTCAGAAGATTCAAAGGGAGAAATAGGATAGAGGGAGATATATAGATTGTTGTTTCATGAACACAGCATATGACTTGCATGGTATAGAGATTTCACAAGGCAACAAAACTGTACCAATTGCATACATGAGCTGGATGAACAAGATCAAGATGGTAGAGATTACTCATATCAGCAAACTCATACCTTAAAAAACCTTTGATGACTTTTACAAATGGCAAAAAACCCCACAAAATAGCCATCAGAGAGACTGAAAAAAAAATGTAATCTGAAAAAAAAAAAAATGTCTAAATCTTTCAGTCAATCACAGCAGATCAGGTACATACCTGGCATGAAGTGGCCTCAAAACACTTCCATCCTTCCATGGTGTGAGAAGTCCATGCTGTCTAAACTGGAGTATCACAGCCATCAAGAATAGCAGACAGCTGTACGTACAGCCCATATCTGTAATACATCCAGTTTGACATCCCTGCTAAACGTTTAAAAACACTTACAAACTTTTAATGAAAACATGTTTTCAGATTACACAACTGGCCTGCTGTGGTTCAGCTTTCCAAAGAAAGAAATGTCAATGTCTCTCAACTTTATCCAAATGTCTAATAATTCTCTTCTAGACTGCAAGAAAATTTCAACAATGTAAAACAGCAATGCAGAAATGCAGCATACAGCTCTGGGAAAAACAAATAAACAAACAAACCAACCAACCAACCACCAAAACAAAACCCAACATACTAAATACAGAAATCTATTCCCTGAACAAAGTCAACCCACAAGGCACAATGGAAGTCTGTCCAGCCTAGGTTGTTTCAGTTCTTTAAGGCACAAAAGGTTTGAAATGTTCGAGCTAAGCCATCCACTCTTTCGCTTTTACTCTGGTATGGAAAAGAAGTGAGGGAGAGGATCTCACAGTATAATTTAGCAGGCTAAAATCTAGCTGCCATATTTTCCATTTTAACCAGATGAAACTGGGGGTGCTGGGTGCCTTTGAAAGTATCCCCTCTAATTTCTTTATTTTTATTTAATCTTATAGTGAGTAATCCTTTTTATGTCTTAAAAGTGACTACTACACATCATTAAACTCCTAATTATCTAAGCTCAGGTAAAGGACTGCTTTTTTATTTCACTTTCAGAGAATATTGTAAATAATTTTACACCATGTGAAGTGCATAAAATAGTGTGTGACATACACTAAGTCTGAGGAATCTCATTATTTCATACAAGCAAAAATAAAGTTTCTGCACTTTGAAATGCTGTTAATGTAATCCATGCAAATAAAATAAAATAAAGCAAAACACTAAAAGGATTTTAGTGGACTAAAGGACTGTACTTAATTGGTTTTCCACAAACCAGGATATATTTTCAGAGGCAAGTCTTTTTTGTGGTAACAGACTTTCTTTTGTGGATTCTTTTCCCGAGCTGCCAAAAATATTTGCCCCTTGGCAGGCAGCCAGCACTGATTTTAAGCCCATAGCAGGAGCTATTCTCTAACATGGTTGCTTTCCCTGAGAGGAGCTTTCTCAGCGTTATTCTGGTGGTTTCTGCAACAGTCAGCGCATTCTTGGAAACATGCTCTAGCTCTAAATTAGGGATGAAATGCAGTAATACACTGCTCTAAATTTTGCACACCTGTCAGCAGCAGCGTTTGAAGCTTGAAAGTGCTGCAAGACGATCCTCCTTCTCCAATGCCTTCCTACAATTCAAGGTCTCCTTGAAATCAGCAGCAAATGGCATGAGGTTTAGGTACTGACTCATTCAGTCCATCTTCTTGGTGAAATGCCTCTTTCTGCTCTCACATTGCATTTTCCCTAAAAGTCTCTACAGGCAGGAATACGGGGAGAGATTTTCACGACCACATTAAGACTTCGTTTTTTAAATTTTTTTTTTTTTAATGGAGAAAAACATGTAAGGCAGTGGCAGTTGAGCTGGGTAAAAGATTATTTTACTGGTGATTAAAAGCAAATTGAAGAAAATACATTTGTGCATTTTTATTGCTCTTACAATGGGAGATTACTCCTACAACACATAACCCAGTGCTTGCTAGAGAGACCCAGTGCTGGTGGGAGTCACGTACTCATAACTCTTGAGGTGTTGAGAAGAGGGGTTACCAGGATTCCAGTGTGATTTCTTAATCATATCTCCATCTTTTGGAAAGACTTCTCAGCATTTTATTATGACCTCTCATGCTCATCTAATCACACATCAGAAGCAATCACTATCAAGGTCTTTGTTGTGCCAATACAAGGAAAAGAGAAGAAATTTTATAAAATACAAATTGTTAATAAGTGTAGTATCAGCCAAATTCAATTCTCTTAAGTTCTATACACTTGTGCCACTATTGTGGTTTTGCATGGCTTAGCTCTTAATCATCTGCTGTTTCTGTGAATAACTTGTTTTAAACTAAAAGCATTTCAGGTTAAGTTCCCCAGTAAATGCACAAAACATCAAATTATAATCAATAAGTAGATGTTGGAATGCTGAGAAAAATATCAAATTACTCTCTTTAAGGCTTTTGGCAGGAATTTTCAGGGAACAAGATCAGATAAGTGGCATTTATCAAGTCTCTTTCTGTTGAAGAACAAATCTGCAAAATCTGTTAGAGAACAGTTATTCATGTCTCCCTTTTTCTTCCTCTACTTCCATAACCACAAAACCCCCTAAACATTAAAATACCCTACTTAAAATGTCTGTTTACAATACTGCAGGAGAAAACAACAGAGTGAGGCCTTCATTCACTTACATTTGTCTGTAATATTTATTTTTAAAAATGAATGTTTAACAAAGGAATGCAATTTCAAATCCACATCCGCCTAGCAGTTTTCCTTGGACATTAGAAAGAGAAGAGCAGATAAACAGAATAATCCTATTCCACTCTTGTTTAGCTTAAAGAAAGAGCTCCATCTGAAGCTGTGAGTGTCCTTCTGTGGACTGTGTTTCAGGTATTTCGTGGCAAGCATTTATACACACGGAACTGTCTTTAAGATTGTTGTCTTACAGCTTGCCCAATTATAATAGCAATTACTTTTAAAATTACAAATCTATCCTTCCTTTTGACTGCAACTAAACATTCACCTATTTCTGGAGAGTGCAGACCTAACTTTTTGCATATGGGTATTATCCTCAAGTTAGCACCTTTGGATATCCAGATGCATATTTGCATAATGTATAGCTTTTATTTTTCAATACTCCTTTCAGCAATGTATTTACAAGACAAAAAGGATTTTTTTATTATCAACTTTCCCACGGGAGCTGTACACCACATTTGCCCTTTTTCTAAAGAAACCAAAGCTTATAGTCAGCTTTCTACCATTTTCTCTCCTAGGAAGATGAAAACATGTTGGGCTATGTAGGGTTTTTTGTTTATTTTGGGGGTTTTTTTGATGCTTCACATTAGAATTCAAAGAAGACACTTTTCAAAAGCATTTTCCTACCTGAGGTACCAGTCACAAAGACATACAAGCAAAGTTTTTAAAAGGTGCAATTACAAAGCCTAACTGTATACCCTACTCTTAGCTCTAAATATGAGGATTTCTCCCAAAGCAAATATACATAGAAGTAAAAGGTAATTTGCCCCAGTGAGATTAGATGAAAATCAAAGCACTATCCCTTTGAGAAAAATATATCATCCCTTATCACTCTGAATGGTTGCATTACACCTCTGTTGCTTTTGTGCTTCAGTTGAGCAAATTAAGACATTAAACAGAATTTCACATCACAAAAGGATATCAAATGAATTATATCACAAGTGAATATATCTACTGTATTGTTATACATAGACACCTTTTATATATTATGTAAAAGAATCCAGCTTGAGAGATCTAGCTCATTTTTCACTTCAAAAGTGTTTTGTAGAGAACAGCTATAGTGTCAGTTACTTCAGTATTAAATATCAGATTTTTTGAAAAGTGTAAGGTGGAGAAAGGCCAAACAGATATCACACAGCAGTGAAAAGCAGCAAGAACAAATTTCAACCCTATTTTGCTATTCAGCAGCATAAATGCTCTGCTTGGGATAAATCTCAGGCACATCTTGGGGATTGTGCTGTGCAGGGCCAGGGGCTGGCCTCAGTGATCCTTATGGATCCCTTCCAACTCCGCATACTCTGCGATTCTGTGATTCTGTGATTGATTCTCTGATTCTGTAAAATGACAGGGCAGGGTCAGGACTCCAACAGGCTACACAGAGGTCATACCAGTGTCTTGAGCAGACCTTCACAGTTATGCTCACTCTCCTATTTTACAGGTATCTGCCTACATTGCTGTGTGATTTTATTTGGTTAAACTGATGCCCTGTGGAAAATTAGGAAAAGTGAAGTGGAAGAAAAACATTCCTTTCCAGAAGGAAGTACCATTCCCAGAAGCAGATTGCAAAAATAAGGTTCCCTTCAGCAAAGAGAGAGGCAGGTTGAAATTGATTGCATCTTTAAAAAGATATTACCATTTTCAGTGTTTTATTGCTTCTTCTCAGAACAAAGGAGCATCAGACCTTCGGCTGTTGGACACATGCTCAAGATAATGACTAAACCACCCAGATACATTCCTGTACCAGCTTCAGTCCAAAATTTGATGTCTATCAAATTATAAAGATACTTATACAAAATAAAATAATTTACCTTAATCACTTAAATGGTAATGTCCTATGACCTAGTGATGCTTCAGTTACAAAAAAAATAGCCATAAAAAGCCATCAGAAAAATGTAGCAAGAGATGGAACCTGTACACTATATATGGTGTCTAGAAGTGAAACTGATAGCTTTCTTCTTGTTTAAGATAAAATATTTGATTATGCATACCGTTCCCTGGTAGCTTATCTGCATGCAACCAAAAGGACCATTGGATAGGTGAATCACTTAAATAGGCTAACCACTTTTATAGTTATATAAAAGTTATAAAGGTTATAGCTCATAGTGGTTTAACAACTGCAAGAAATATAGTTCTCTTCAGAGGAATAATCTTTTATCTACTGAGAACTAAATACATTTTTAAAAAACTTATAAATATTTCCTTTATCTTACCATGATAAAGAGGTTTACTGCAAACATTAACATACCTAGTCACCACACATTATTTATAACAGAGGATGAGTTTGAAATGCTTTTATGTAAACAATCTTAGGTTTTTCTAAAAGGCTGTTTAAAACTCTTTAGTAACAGGGGACCTTGAAAAAACACTGTTTCTAGCAAGTCTCCATGTTTTCCTTTAGTTTTTGCACAATGTTTACCCTGACGACACCATTTTTGTCTCAAATCCGTATGTAAACAATGTCTGCAAAAAGAGCAAATATATTTGTATCACTCTTATATAAAGTAGGTCTTGAAATAAAAATGCAAAGATACTAGTGTAAAGTAATGGAAGCATCTTACCAAATACCTTCAACCATCTCCACTCACATAAAATGCCACATTTATCATAACTGACAGGACAGAAAATACACAGGATTCCAAATATTAAACAAGCAGACTTCCATAACTACTACCACCTGTTGTTATAACTGATGAGCAAGGATGCACTCAAAAGACAGAGACAGCTACACACTTCCTCTCTGCCCCTTATTTACATAACAAAGTCTGGAGAAGGCTTTCAGCTGCAATGCAGTCTTTTGTCAAAGTTCACCCATCCAGAATCTGAGTTCAGAAAAGGAGAAATGAGACTTCAGTTGTGACGATCTATTCATTAGCAAGATGTTTAGAGGCTCAGAGTAAGCTTACTATTTTAAAATTCTGGTCTGTCTGGGAAAATGCTACAGCCCTCCTGCCGTAACATGAAGTCCTCATAAACACCAGCTGGCAGCCATTACAATATCCCCCATATCCCTCTGGAGGTACCTCATTTTATACATGATTCTGTACAATGAGACACAACATGCAAGAATTCTGTGTTTTGGAATATCTACAGGTGTGTCAGGTTTTCACACACAAAACACAGTTGTGTTTTGATCTCAAATTTCCTGAAGCAGCATGTTAAAAATATGTTTTTATGTCCTTTATGTAATTTTTCACAGAATAAATATTAAGTAGGTTATAAATGAATCTCTAAATAAAACATACTAGTTACACTCCCACTTCTAATCCACAGATAACAAAATGTCTCCCAGAAAAGCATTCTTATGAACTATGTTTTAACAAGTGATAAAAGCTAAGTTAGAGCAGCATAATACAATAATTTCCATAGAATATCAATGGAGTACACTATCAAAATATTGGACTAGGAGTCACTGTGGAAAAACAGATCTGCTACTCATTACAGAAATGAAAAAATATTATTTATGTCTGAGTCTAATATCCAATACTCAAAATGAAGTCAGTGTTGCAGGCATACATAACATAACAGAAAACAACACCAAACAGGCCTTTAGAATCTTCCAGCTTGGTCATAACAGGATTTTAGGAGTTGATATTATATCTCCTAACCCCAAACACAACCAAAAAGTATCTGAGAGTCACCACAATGAATTGATGTTTATTAAAAATATTAACTGTAAAACAGATTAGAAATTGGCAATTTGTTCAGAGGAACCTTTGGGCCCACAGTTCAGTCCATATCTCTCCAGCAACAAGGACACAACTTTATTTGTGTTCCAGAAGAGCACAAAGATCTCAAAGAGGGTCAGTCACTGTACACACAGAAGAGAAGGCAATCCTGTATCCAAACAGGCTGCAACCAAGGAAACAAGATAGGAGACACAGACACACAGCCATGTGTCCAATGGCTAGGGTGAGTAGCCTGCAATGCTGGCAGCAACCAACACACAAACATTTGCTCTGAGTCCAGAGGAGCAGGGGACTGAACATGAGCTGCCCACTTCACCTGTAGCTATGCCCGGGGTGTTGCCATGCAGGAAAAGAGCTCCTAATTTTAGCAGAATCAGACTTCTGAGTCATGCGAGAGCTTCCAGATAAAAAGTAATCTGAAATGTAAATGTCAATTTAAAAATTTAATTAGTATGAACTATCTTAGATTTTCCATTAAAAGAACATATTTTTTATGGACTTTGGGTTGCTTGGAGGCTTCCTTTTTTATTTGACTCTGTTTTGTTTTTTTTTTTAACTATCTGTAATTAATAATCAAAGAATCTCATGGGTTGGAAGCAGACTGTGAAGTTCTCCAAGTTCAACTCTTGACTCCTCATAGGACAACCTAAAAGTTAAACCTTGTATCTAAGAGTGTTGTCCAAAAACTTTGTGAAAACTCACAAGCCTGGGGCCATGGCAACTTCCTTGGGGAATTTGCTCTCAGTGTTTAACTACCCTGTCAGTGAAAAACCATTTCCTAATATCCCATCTTAACTTTCCTTGATTGAATTTAAGCCATTCCCTTGAATCCTGTCATCAAACAGCAGAGAGGAGATCAGTCCCTATCTCTCTACTTCCCAAGCAGAAGTTGTGAGAGCATTGAGGTGATTCCTCAGTATCCTCTTCTAGGATCCTCAGCCACTCCTCCTAAACCATGTCCTTTCATCCTCTTTGGTACTCTCCTTTGGGCACAAAACCTCCCATTAATCAAGGAAGTGTTGCAGAATGAAGCAAAAGACCAATAACAGAAAAACAATGATTCATCCAGTTAAGCTAGTAAATAGGACTATTCAGCATACACTCTGGGACTGAGCAGGTCAAACAGCTAATCTGGAACACAAACGTGCTTTTTTTTCATAAGAAGTATCTTGCCACAAACCAACACCAAGCACCAAACAGAGATGCAGGGTAAAAGGCAGAAAAATTAAATATTTCCCTTTAGCTTCAAACCCGTATCTTTTGAACAAATTCAGTAACATTCTTAAGGAAATTACAGTTTTATACTTTGTTGTTCAATTATGCCACAGAAAGAAAAAGAAATAATAAAGGATTTCTACTTTTTGCTTAGCTGCAAGTACAGGAAAACCAGAAATTGCCAATCTGCTAAGAGACTCTGCACTCAGTGGAGAGCTGTCCCAGGAAGATGAAGGGCCTACATCACACATTTTTGTGTTATTTTCATAGAAAAAAAGATTGTCAAAAAGCACTATAAAAGACAAAATTATTTTCTGGAATATTCATCGAGACTGTCATTGACTCATAAAATCATAGAATGCTTTGGGTTGGAACTGATCTCAAAGATAATCCAGTTCAAACCCCCTTCCCCTAGATACCTTCCCCTAGAGCTGCTCCACCAGCCTAGCCTGAGACTGAAACGTTAATGACTGAAAAAAACAGCCATGTGCAAAAGCAGCAGGTGCTCTGTTGAGGCCACATTTGTGCCTCTAGCTGAAGGGGAAAAGGAGTTTTTGGGCGTGCGGTGGTGATACCTCTGGTCTACAGCAGAGCAGCCCCAGTGCAGAGAGGTGCACACCCACCACCAGAGGATGAGCAGGATGAAGTGACCTCTGTTCAACAGCAGGCTGGGGTTTGAGCCAGACAGGGAAGAAAGTCAGTGAGAAGCAGATCCTGCAAGGTGGGATATTTTTTTATCATGCTAATTTCTTTCTTTAGACAATTCTCTCAGGTGTAAAAATTCCCAAGGTGTCAGGTTATTCACATTTACATTGACACACAGGCCTGAGGGTATTCATCCCTTCTGAGGAGCACAAACGAGGCAGAGGCAGTGGTCATGCCTTAGAAGGGGGTCATAAGCTATCAAAGACCCCAGAAACATTCCCAGAGTAATATCTGGGGCCTTTGATGAGAGGACTTCTCATGATGTACAGTGTAACATCAGAGAGTGTACCTGTCTCCCTCCAGGGATGTCTGACAGCCCTTCTCTCCCATTCTCTTCACCCACCAAACTTCTTTCCAAAATAAACACCCTTTCATTCCATTATGATAATACATTCTTTTATACACAGATCAAGCATATAAGAAGGACTGGGAGAGACTCATGAGCTATGGATGCCAATATCCTGCAATCACACACACATTTTCATAAATGTATCATTCTCTGTCTTAAAAGCAGTCTGCTTTTTCCTGGCCATCTCTGTATTGGAAAGCCATTGCTGGGTAGCCTTAACAGAGCCTCTTTAATTCCAGGTAACATTGTTTTCTTCACTTATTTTGTTTGGGTTTTTTTTT